>SCDY01001722.1:17500-24830 GCA_004143825.1 Drosophila micromelanica
TAATTTTAAAAAAAATTTATGTTAAACTGTATTATTATTATTAATTATGAATTAATTAATGTATTATTTCTTGTCTTAGTGTTTGTAATTTTTTCAATCAATTTTTTTTTGTTTGTAAAATTAATTTTTTATTTAAGCGCCGCGCATACCTCAAAGAAAAGTCTAGAAATGAAAAGAAAGAAACGCTTAAAGAATGCAACACACACACATACAGAAATCAGGGCAACACCATATATAATATATATAATAATTATAATTATGATTATGCAACTATCATATTGAGTTGATTGTTTATAAGTCCATTTTTTTTTAATATATATATAAATTAGTTGTTGTTTTTCTGTCAGCCTGTAAACCATAAACGAATGCCATATATAAATATGTAATGCCAATTGATATATATATAGCTATATACTATATAGGATAACACTAGCCTACAAAACGCCAAATTGTCAGCAAACAAAACAAAAACGCAAATATCAGGGATAATATATTTATATATAACAATTACAATGCTTATATATATAGAAAGAGATATATATTTTGCGTATTATATATTTATTATTATTAATTTTTAATTTATGCCTTTCATTTATAAGCCACAAAATAAACAAAAAATTTAATTTTAATTTATCCCATTTTCGTTTCTTTCCTTAATTTTTTTGTTGTTTCCAAAAAAAATTGATCAAAAAATATCTATGTTTATAATTTACCTTTTACGTAATACTCAAAAAGAAAACAAAATGCAAATCAAAATGAAATAAAAATTTGCCATTAGCTTTATGTTTCCATGTTAAAACCTATTTGTTTATGCACAAAAAAATATTCCTTAAAATTAGCTATTTAGTATATATCTATTTTTTTATTATTGATTATTATTTTTTTTTTTTTTTGTGTAACTAGCGCAACCAATTTTTTAACTATATATATATTTAGCTATATGTTTAGTTTCTACAAGGTAAACTGAAAAAAGAACAAAAACCATAAAAAGCAAAGAAAAGACGCAGCTGAGAAAGACACATACAAGAACAATATAAAAAAAGCAAAATAAATTATTGAAAATGTTTCAAACCAAAAAAAATTTTACATAAATACGCTTTTAATTTATTGGTATTTTTTTATTTTATATTATGTTTTATTACAGTTTATTATAATTACTTGATTAATTTTGTTTTTCAGCCTCAGTTTTTTTTGTTTTTAGAGGATGTCTGTGAAACCCACGTTTTTTTTTGCCAGAGTTCAAAGTGTTTAAAGTTTTTTTTTTGAAGAAAGAGCGAAAAAAGAAGAAAAGTTTTTTTTTAAATTTCCGTTTGCGTGTTCTTTTTAGAATACACTTTAGAAAACTGGATTTATTAGCAAATTTGTTAACCTCTTGAAATTATCTGTTAATAAACATTATTATTATTTTTATATTAAATATATATTTATTATATTTAATTTAATGTAATTAATTTGCTTCAAAAAGATATACAGAACTATATCAGTTTCAGATTTTTATAAAAAACGTATGAGGTTTTCTATTCAAATTTATATTTATTATTATATGCATATAATTGAAAAACATTTATTAAAATATGATTTATATACATTTGTATATATAATATGTATATTTTGCAGAGCATTTAGATTTCGTTGAGTTGTGTCCTCGTCGCTGACTTCTTGTTAATTTTGTTAATTATTTTTGTTGAAATTTGTTTTGACATTTGTTGTTGTTGCTAGTTCCAGAGAAATTACGTGCGTGTGTTTAAATATTATTTTTCTTTTTTTTTGTTGTTGTTGCTTAAGCGCAACTCTCGAATTAAGAGGCCTCCATACGAAAGTCGAGAAGAAGGCAAATTGAGGCAAGGCGAATTTGAGTGACGCGCCAGAAAAAAAAAACGTGTATATATATATACATATCTGTGTAGTATATAGATTCCATATATATGAATGCTTCAGAGCAAATTTTGTTCTATTTTCAATGGACAGGATATTAGATGAGTAAGTTTGCAATAGTTGACAAAAGCAACAGATATTTTGGCTATATATCTAATATATAGATATTTGTAGATTTCTGGCATGGCGACATCTAAGTGCCGCAGCAACAAATCATAAGTATCTTTGTATCTGTATCTGGCAAATGCCAAAAAAACGAACATATATATATATATATATATATATATATATATAAAATAAAAACCAAAGAAACCAAAGCCAGCAACATAACACGCACACATGTTGCCAGCTGCCCGTGTGTGTGTATGAGTGTGCGTGTGTGTGTGTGCAGGAACAGCAGTAAATAGCCAAAAAAAAAATATATATATATACATATACACACACACACACACACACACACACAAAGTAGAAGAGACAAACGAAAAGTGCGCGCCACAAGCGGCAGCAGCAGCGAGTGTATCTCAAAGATACGCAAACGCAAACAACGAAACGTCGCGACGCTCAAGCTGAAGTTGAAGTTGAAGTTGCGCGCCTGCGCAGCAGCAGCAACAGCAACGGCGACAGCAGCAGCAACAGCAACGTCTCTGACTATGGCTATGTCATCATAACATACGACGTCGTCGTCGTTGCTACACTGCGCCAAAAAGTCTAGTTAAAAATAAAATCTAATAGAAAACATTTTAGAAATTTAATTTAATTTAATTCTGTAAAACCCAAAATTGCTTTCTTCATTTGACACATAACTTTAAATAGATTTCCAACTTTTGTTTGTTATTATAAAAATTTAATTGCACATATTTCATTTAGTTAATGTAATATTAATATTATGAATTTACTACATTTTTTGTGCTTGTATTTTGTCCTAATTTTTTTATTAGGCAATATTTAAATTTAGGCTTTTGTGCGTTATTAATGAAGTGTAAAAAAAAAATAGTTCAATTCGGGCTGGGGCTCGAGAAATTTTATGGGCTGGCTGCAGGGTTCGAACCTCAAATCGAACTTGGTGACATGTGCTTGAAACTATTTTTTAAGCTGCAACTAAAAATGAGGCAGTGACTGTAAGAATAAGGACTAGAATATTAACAATATTTAGGATTTTTAGAAAGAGTTGTGGAGTAGTTTTTTTAAGACAGAAAAAAATGAGCTATCAAAATGGAAAAATTAACAAAAACTTGTTGATATTTCCTTTGGTACTAAAACTAGATGTGTGCAATTTAAGACAGAAAGTTTTCTGATGAGCTGCGCCCCATTTGGGGCGTGGCACATCAATCAAATTTATATTTTCTAATTTTAGGCAGACAACTTTAAGATCGCACCTAGTCTAATACGAAGTGTATGAAGATAGATAGCTTGAATTCCGTGCAGTGTATATTGTATCTGTGAATTTCTACTTGCTGCTGCTTCTGCCCTTCGGCTGGATGTTGTTGTTGTCGCGTTTGTTCTCGCTGTGCGTTTTTCTTACGCGGTTTGTTTGTTGAACATCAAACTGGTTTCCTGTACATATGCTCATCCAGTAACAACAACAACAACAACAACAACCATCTGTAATTTTAATTTTTTCGGCAAGGCAGAGATTTCGATCGACGACGACGTCGCTGCCCAGGTAGAAATTGTCTACCTTTGTATTGTTTGCTTACGTTCTGTGTGTGTGTGTGTATCTTGTAGATAGCTGGAAGACAGTAGACATACACACACACACACACACACACACACACACACTCTTTGTTGTGTGTGTGTGTGTGCGTGTGCGTAATCCTTGCTGCCTTTTTCATGTTTTTTTCTGCTCTTTCGTTTCGTTCGCTGCTTATGTGTTGCAACAACAACAACAACAACAACAACAACAACAACAACAACAACAAGAGGTAGAAGAAGAAGAAGAACACGAGCAGTTACCATGATTCATAGTTGTTGCTGCTGCCGCTGAATGTATATATATACATATATATGTATATGTATCTGTATCTGCAGCTCCTTTCAATTTATATGTATATATATATATATGTCTTGTGTATATAGAAATCTTGCCGTACCAAAAACTCTGCACAATAGCTGCCTGTCAAGGCTTTTGTCTGTCTTTTTTCAAACGTATCTGTTTCTTTGTCTGTGTGTGTGTGTGTGTGTGTGTGTGTGCAAATATCTGTGGCATACATTCTCATAGAGCAGCCGCCGCATGTTTTACTCTTCTTTCAACGCGTTCCTTTTGTTGTTGTTGTTGTTGTTGCAGGATCAGTTTTTAGCTGCTGCCCCAGTTACCAGTTGCCCAGTTGAAAATTGTTGTAGTTATAGCCAACTTGCCTCGGTTTGGGGCACATGTGCTCCTGCTGCATTTCATTCTTCTTTTGTTTTTGTACCCTTGTTGTGGGTATTTTAATTTTGTTACAAAATGATCTCCTGATCTCAGCAACATTTGTCTCTGTCTATTTGTCGCAATTAAAACATATGTCAAATTTGACCAGATCGGTTTACTATATTATATAAATATTATATATTATATAAATTTATGTTTCATTTCATACCTATTTATTTTTTGATTTTCATTCATAAGTTTTCATATATTTCCATTGTAATTAATTTATAATTTTCATAAATATGCATTTTTAATTTTGATCAATATCTGAATTTTATTGTGCAGCTTTTATACGTTATATTAATAAGCACAAAGTGAACTGAGTAATATAAAGGAATGTTTTTTTTTTTTAATATTTGAACTTATTTTTGTATCTTTTCATTTGAGTTTAAAAATATTTTAAGACATAATTTTTTATTCATCTTTTTTTTCGAGTTTATTTAAAAATATGTGGACTTATTTTTAATTATTTATCTTTTAATTTTTGTTATATTTGAGCTTATTTAAAATTATTTAAAAATATATTTTCTTTATTTATCTTTTCATTTCTAATATATTTGAGTAGTTTTAGATAATTTATCAATTATTATTATTTTTTTTTTTTGCTAGGGTATTTTAATGTTCGTCCGCCTTTGGAAACCTGTTCCCTTTTTTGTTTTTTGTTGAACTTCCTTTTGCCGCTTGTCCGTCTTTGTTTGGGGCAAGACCCTTATCGGGCCCAGTGCTGCCCACAGCCTCTGGCATAACTGTTAAACTGCTGCTGCTTCTTCTTCTCCCTTTTTTTTAGATGGAGTTCATGCCCTAGTCGAATTCTAAAAATATGCACATAGTATCTATATATATTTTATTTTTGTGCTGACATTTGATTGACTGTTTTATTAACCCGTGTTGAGCCACGCATTACTGTAAATTAGCAACAACAGCAAAAAAAAAGCAACAACAACAAACAACCAACAACAACCAGGAAAAAAGGTTAAAATTTTGCCTAATTCCAAAAGGGTCTGACATCTAACACAAAAACTCAATCAAATTAGCGGAAAATGTGAATTATGTCAAACCCCCACCCCACCCACACCCCCCCGTTTTCAAGTCAATTTTCACATTTTCCACGAAACTGTAAAATTTTCTTTTTCCATTTGACTTTGGTTTTCTTTTTCCCACTTTTTGTTTTTGTTTTTTTTTAATTACCAAACATTTGACAGCATCCTGATGCTTATATTGTGTTGTCTATAAAAAGTAGATACACACACACACACACACACACACACACACGCACACACGCTCACGTATCTTAACCTTTTTATTTTGTGGTGTTTGGCTTTTTAGAGAAAAATGTTGGGCTGCTAGAAAAACCAACCCCCGAAATAGCGTTAGATATTTGATTTGTACCAAAAATTTCAATGCCAGCAATAACAATAAGGAGAAGAAGCAGCAGCAGCAGCAGCAGCAACAGCAACAGCAGTAGCATCAGTAGAGCATAGCATGGCGGCCATGCTGCATCATCATCATCATCATCATCATCATCATCATCATCATCAACAGCAACAACATCTTGAGTTCGAACCTTGAGCATCTGCCAACGCTGCCTCTGTCTCAGTCTCTGTCTCTCCTTCTGTCTCTTCCCCTAATTTTCTATCTATCCACACAAACTGTGATATAGAATTGCAAATAATCGCAGTTATTCATTTCAAGTCTGAGAAAATCTGTGGGCACATCCTATTATTTTATATTTTAGATGATTTTTTCTTTTTTTTTTTTGCTAATTTCTGATTTATGATCAGGCTGTAAAATAAAAGAAAAAATATTATAATAATAGATAATCAGAAAACAAATATAGTATAGAATATTATAGTATATTTATTTATTATTTATAGAGAAATAGTTATTATATATTTACTTGATCAGCTACTGATCAGATCGCATATCGATGCTTAAATTTGGAATTACCAAAATATTTCTAAATAATTTAATAATTCCATAGAACAGGAGTAAAAAAAATATTTTCTAATGTACTCTAAACTACCTCGGTATAAATAAATAAAGAAAATACACTTAAAAAAATGTGTAAATGATCATAAAATGAAAAGTCAAGTTCTCTATGTAAATATTATATCAATACACACACATAGAGCAAATTATATTTCATAAATCATATTTTTCTATGAATTTTTAGTATTCTGGTATATACCAAAACACACTTTAAAAAAATATATGTATAGAAATATATTTTTTATAGACATATACAGCTATACAAAGAACAGTTGTGGGTAGTTGTCTGCTTTATAAAAATTAAATTCTTGCAATCTTCGTCAAGTTAGTTGTCATAAAAAACTGATAATTTGTCACCTAGTTTTGTATAAATTATTTATTAATAATTTTTAAACATCTTCAGAATTTTCTCTATATTAAAATATATACTTGACTTCATCAAGCATTAGACAACTTTATATTGAGCCCAAATATCTGCTATAGAAGCGTTTTGAACTGTTTACAAAGTACTTATCATTTGCCAGAACGGAACCAGTTCTTATAAACTAGGCCAATAATTATAATCGACTATATATGTATTTATATATATTTTAATTTATTTAAAAGAAATGTTAATAGAATTTTTGACAGTGTTGCACATTATTTAATTATATACATATATAGAACAGTTTCTAATAGAGCACAAAATCTTTTTTGTTTTATATTCATGACTCAAAAATAATTAATTTTCTTGAAACTATTTCATTCAGTTTCAAACAGTTCCCATGCATAAAAGTACATATTATATATATATGTATACATATGTTTATTTAATTATTATTAATTATTTCAATCAATTTGAATTCAACGAAAAAGAAACCACCCACAAATGCAAATGTGCACTCTCGCTCGCACACACACACAAACACACATACACAGTTAAACAAGCCGTCAGCTGGCAAACAAAAGACTTAGGCAACGAACTTGGCCTCAGTCGCTTCCTCTCAAAAAAACAAAAAAAAAAAAAAACAAAAAAAAAACCAAAAAAAAAAACAAAAAAAAAAAAAAATAAAAAAAAAA
>SCDY01001723.1:0-24505 GCA_004143825.1 Drosophila micromelanica
AAATAGTATAAAAAACAACATTTAACATGATTCTGAGGGGGTCAAATTTTTCGTCAAAAATCATGCCAAAATTGAGAAAAATTTTGACATGTAAAGCTCTTGGACCCATAGGTCCCATATTTCAAACACCCATAGATTTGTCAAAACTGAACCGATTTTCATGTTTGATGGCATTCTGGTCATGATTTTTCATCAAGATCAATTCTACATTCAATATCGATGCATTTTCAAAAAATTAAATTTTTTGATTTTTTTGGAAAAAAGCATGTACTCCCCCCTTATACATTTTTAAAAAAAATTTTTTCAAAATATAAAATTGCGAGTTTGCGTTTTTAATTGATTTTTCTGGCCAAAAATAGTATAAAAAACAACATTTAACATGATTCTGAGGGGGTCAAGTTTTTCGTCAAAAATCATGCCAAAATTGAGAAAAATTTTGACATGTAAAGCTCTCGGACCCATAGGTCCCATATTTCAAACACCCATAGATTTGTCAAAACTGAACCGATTTTCATGTTTGATGGCATTCTGGTCATGATTTTTCATCCAGATCAATTCTACATTCAAATTCGACGAATTAAAAAAAAATTTTATTTATTTATTTTGGTTTTTTTAAAGGAATACAGTGACTCATATATGTTACAAATTCTCAAACACTCGTACGCTAAGCTTAGCCTCTAAACTAAATTCTGTATGATCGTTAAGAAATTTTAAGACAAGAAGAGGCTTGAAATGTACGTAAAAATCAGTTTGCAAGTCTTTTGTAATTGATTTGCGGTTCTGATGGTTTTATCGATAATGGGGACAATTGAAAGAGGTATTTCATATTTGGAGGTATCCAAATCGATGCAGATTTACTTTACACATTAAAAACGCACAATTTGTTGCCTCTACCTCTTATAGTCCCCGAGGTATGGTAAGAAGACCAAATGTTTCGATTGTTGTTGTTGTCGATGTTATCGATATTAATGAAACGGAACGAATTATTGAATAAAAATAATGAACTTGTTCTGCGTAAGATATATACGAACCGAATGAGAACAGTTTTCCAGATTTTGTTGGGCAAGATAGTGAAACAAAAATAATAATGATAATTGATCCGCAGTTTAGCTTTTTAGCGGTTGTAGTTTCCGAGATCGCTCCGTTTATACAGACGAACGGACACAAGAAGCAGTTCAAGAAGTAGTCCTGAGTGCTAGAGGATTAGAGCAAAGACAAGCACAGTCGCATCATGTTGTATGAAAGTGCCAATTGAGGTGAGTTGTTATTTTATTGTTTCAATTTATTGAAATGAGATCTTAGCAGAAGTAAGACAAACCAGACACACAGCTGACCGATCGATGGATCTCTTAGAACTAAAATATGCTAATCAACCTTCTTGAAGATGAACTTTGCCGGCGTTGCCCAGCATTAATGCTGATCCTTCACCTCGATGACGACTTCTGACATTCGCTGATGCTGCGTGAAATGGAAAGTTAAAACTATTATCCATTCTTTACCATGAATAGTCTGCTATATTTAATTTGTAAGAAGCAAATGTTTAGATAGTAGCATGGGTTTACAATAGGAAGCCGATACAATTAATTTTGAAAATCGAGGTATTGTTGACATCCAAAAGTAATTGGTTGCCTAGTCGTCTCCACCGGTCATAACTTCCATAAATTCTGAAAAACTCAAGATGTTTGGACAAGTTCTGACTGAAAAAAAAACGCAATGAACCTACCATCAAAATCTACTGTGCCGGAGCCATCAGAATCAATTTCCTCAATCATCATGTCCAGATCATCGTTGGTCAGCTTGTCATCCAACTCGCGCAGAATTTCGCGCAAAACTCCGGTTGTAATATAGCCATTTCCCTCCTTATCGTACAACCGAAAGGCCTCCTTCAATTCGGCCATCATTGCCTCGGCGTCTTCCTCAACGAGGAAACGGGCTGCCAAGGTCGTAAACTCCTCGAACTCAATCTGGCCGGAACCATCCTCATCGACCTCAGCAATGATTTCGGCCAACGTGGCATCGTCCAGCTGGTGTCCCAACATGCTCAGAATGGTGCCAACCATTGTGGTGTTAATGTATCCGTTTTTTTCCGGATCGAATGCATTGAATGCATTACGAAGCACTAAGATTTCATAGTAAAAATAAATAACTCTATAAAAGATTTGGTTACAAATGCTGAGGCAAATTTACTTACGTGCAATTTGCTCCTTTGTTAGTTCGTCCTGTAACAAAATTTAAATAAAATTAAAATTAAAATCAATATAATAATATATTTAACTGTTAAAATTAAGTTGATAATACATTTTATAAGTTCTTAAGGCTGGACAGACTGAAATTGTACAAATAATATAGGCACGGTTTTAAGACAGAGTAGAGCGCAGTCTCGAATTATGTAATTATTCCCGATCTGTGATCATCACAATCAACGAAATATGCATATCTTACTTGTTTCTGCGTATGGGATAGAAGAATCTATAGTCGAAAAAAAGCAATTTCGTAGATTATAAAAAATTCACTTCTAACGAATATTCAGTAAACTATAGCACATAAAAACGCAGAACTTTTTAAATAAATAAATGACTTTGAAGAGCTAATTGGCAGCAAACAACAACTTTTGTATACAGAATTCTTCTACCATAATATTTACAGTAAAATGTGCATCGACAGAGATTGTTCATATTATATTATGTTTGATCCGCGTAAGCATCGTGTTAGCTGGAGACAATTATCACCATAAGCTTTTTTTTTTGGTCAGTCTCAGAATCCTTTAATCGGCTTTACGTATAAATTTAATATCTCCCCTTTGTTCTATTATGTTTTTTAGGTTAGACAAAAACCAATGTCACTGATTTGCATGTTCCGTTCTAAATTAAATTTTTCATTCATTTGTCTACACTAAAAAATTTTTAAAAAAATAATAACGAAAGAAGAAGAATTTACCTTTCTAACGGTGTTCACGTTAATATGTGATTCTTAGTGTTCTATGATTTAAATGACAGATTTTGGTTAGTTTGGTTAGTTTTAGATCCCTTTGTGTACCTACATTTTTGTGTTACATTTAGAGATTGTACTGTAGTTTTTTTTTGCGATTGTGTAGTATTGATTAAGTATTACTTTGTCGGGAAAAAATGGTGGTGTAAGGCTGCAGTGAGATCCCAGGTTGAAAACATAGGGTTTCACTTGATTTTACATTCAAATTTATTAAATTATATTAATATATGTTTTTATTTAAATTTAACATATAAAACACCCACAAATTCTTCAGTTAGTTTCGAAACTTACACTCATGTTGCCGGAATTATAAATGTGTTATGAATACGAGTAACACTAAAAAGCTCTTTTGCCAAAGAACTGTGAACACAAAACCACAAATAAAATTGGTTGTTAATTACAAAGACAACAAAGATGGATAACTAGAGAGCGCGATATTGTTTTTTTTTTTTTTTGTGGCTGGTTGTATCTTTTGCACTGCAGTCACAATAGGAATAGACACGTGCCTTAAAGTTGCACCGCTGCTTCTGCCGCAGCCAAACTGTCACTGCCGCTACCGACCGCTAGAACCTCCTGCTGTTTGGCGAAGGAATTAATTTGGCCACAGCGCAAACGCAAAATTTGCTTTCGCTGAGGTGGCAACACCGCGAGACGGCCACATCGCGCAGGTGACACGCCAAAGCAGGCAGGCAGCGCAAGTTCTAGTCGATTTACCTGACTGAATAGAACAGAAGAGCAACAGACTATAAATTCACATTTACAAGAAAACAAAAGAAACACAAAAACCCCTCATTCAAATTTGTTTGTGCAGCTTTGCAAATTTTAGGAATTTCGTGTAAACCCCCCTTTTCTTCCGACAATGCTCTGCATCTTTATGATCCCAAATTTATTTATAACTAGAATGTGTCAATGCTTTTGTAAATACATATGTGCATGTTGTACATAAATATACACTTAATATGCAGACGGTTATGGCTTTGAGCCATTTTTTTGTAGTATTACGAAAATTTTTATCAATTTGCAGTGCACAAAATAAGGTTGCTCAAGTCGGAAGAACGACATTATAACCTTTTAATTTTTTTTACAGGGTCAGAGTATACAAAACAATTACTCAAAAATTAAATTATTGCGATTGCTCAAGTCAAGAGTATCCGACTCGGGACGGGGCGGATTATAGATCATTTGAAATAAACTTGATCTGTGTATGGTAATACGAACTAAAAAAGTCCTCGTTCAGCTGGGTAGCTCTTGTAGTCTATGAAATGGACGGTCAGATATTCCTATATTGTTCATAACTAGGTTTGAAATTTCAATCAATATTAACAAGAGATTCTTGTTCTTGTCTAATTTAATCGCGTCATTTCTTGACACGTCCGTCGTTCGTCTTTATAGTAGAGGCTTTACCACTTCTTCAAACCATTTTAGAGAAGAACATATTTTTATTTTTTTTTAAGCTTTTATTTAAAGGTGAGCCAGCAATTTTGACCATTACTCGAGAAAAGCATAACCGATTATAAAATGCTTTACAATTATTGAAATCTAATGAATATATTCATGAATCTATCAAAAGCTCCTTTTTTCATTTAATCACTGATTTTGCAACTACAATATATAATTGTAAATTAAGAAAAGAATAAATTTTTTTTGCGGTATTTTTTTTTACTTTAAAATTCGGGGATAAGTCGAAAAAAAATTCACTGTTCTTCATTCAAGCCATCTACTTATTAGTACCGATAAACTGACCTCACTATAGGATTGGTGCCCTAATCTAGTAAAGTAAAGATATTAAAAACTTCTGACCAAGTTGAAGTATCGGTCCAGTTGTAATATCGGTACAACTTGGGCAGAGGTCTTTAACATATCATACAAAGCAAACATTTATTTATAATTAGAACATGATGGGTGATAAAGTTTCGGCTCTCATACAAGAATCTGATTTTAATCAGAAAGACACGATACTGGAACCATTTTTAAAATACTAACTTGAAAACTTAAATTAAGAAACAAAAGGTAAATCATATTTTGAAAAATCATTTATTGATATTCACATTTCTGATTAGTTTATGAGTATTTATTTAAGAAAATCGTATCTGCTGTGAGTATACTTTATATAAATTGAACGTTTTTGCATTAAATCTACACTGAACCCATTGAAAATAGGGAAAAAGGTAAGTTCTAACAGGCAGAAAGAAACATCTCCGATCCCATAGAGTATACAAATTTTTTATCACGACGACGAGCTAAGAAGAAGACTGAAGACGCGCGTATACACGGGAATATATTCCAAGACTCTAGCCGCGAAAAAGCTCGTGCTCGTATACGGAGTTCAGGACGCACATTGCACAAACCCAATAAAATTGTTTCGCTTCGTGAACAGTTAAGAAGATGAATGTAACTAACGTTTTATGTACTAACCATAGTTGTGTTGCCCATTTTACAAATGTTTTATTTTAATTTTAATTTGTTTTGTATTTGTTTTTAATTCTGGAGCTACGAGCGGGATGTGTTTGGTGAGATCCCTATAAAACAAGAGCGGAACGCGGAAATCTTTCCGTTTGAACTAAATGACAGAACTGAACTATCTGGACCAAGTAAAAACGATGATGGAGGCACACGAACGGAAACATTCATAAATCGGACTCACACGTAACGGCACATGCACGTCAACATTCTCATCTATGTATGATGTATTTGTGTATGGATATTTATGGATATGGATATGTACGCAAATACAAGTGAAACTATGTACACACATACATCCATACCTACATACATATATTCATAGATGCAAGCACAAGTAAGTAAAAACGTATTGATTTGACTGCGCAGAATACGTCGTGAAAATGTTTTGTGACGTCGACGTTGAAAATTCACTACAATTCGTCTCGATAAAATGGTCGTGAGCCAAGTGCGTCACCAAAAAAAGCAAGAGTACTTAAGTTAACCGAGACAGAAAAAAGATTTCCTGGCGAGCTTTCCTTAAATATATTCAATTTTCCTTTTAAACGTACTTTGATATTTGAAACGATGGTGAGATAGTTGGGGACCTAGGGTGACAGAGAACGATCCCTCGGCGACCCCTCCCTCACTGGACATGTCACCAACTGGCAAGGCGTTGCGTCACCGGTGATTAGTTGGTACTACTATTGATGATAGTAAATCAAGTAAATCAAAAATTTTGTTTTCATGTTATGTATGATTTATGTATGAAAGCAGGTTGAAAGGTTCGTAACTCAGTGACTTGAATCTTAAACTGAAAAACACTAGCTCAGGCCATTGCAATCGAGATTTTGTTGTTTGGACCTCTAAGATCTCCGCATCAACTACTTCATTAGTTTTTGATCCGTCTGTTAACCACTGCAGGCTTCCGGAGTCCTGAATTGCATATGAATTAGGCATACTAGCCGCTAAAGTTAGCTGCAGTTTTGTATGAAGATGGCTTGCCAACATACTATATAGTCATCTGGTGGCTTTTAAGTCTAAGCCCCACACCTTACAAAAAAAAAATCCATGATACGTGGCATGATTTACAATTCGAAAGGACAGGATGGCTGGGGGGCTTTCTAGTGGCAATCTAAGTCTGATTCGTAATCTAAAAGAGATTCAAATTTTCTCTTTTTGATTTTCGCAACGCTTTTCGCACTGCTAAAAAGTGAAGTTAGTCATTGTGTGATGACTGATTTTTAAAATAGTTTAGGTGTAAGAAAAAACATAAATGCTTGCTTCCTCTGCGACAAAACAACAAGAACTAAAATGTATTGTCAACTTTTTTGACAGTAAATAAACTCAGTTAGTAATTCTACAAACAGTATAATATTTATAGATAAAGTAATCGTAAAAGACAGCCTGAATTATCTAAGTACAACTTCACAAAAAGTTTATCCCTAGATAGTGTAAGCGAAAGTTGCCAATGCTTTTTCTTTAAAAAGATAAACTGCTTGTTTATAACTATGTCATATACGATATTTACAGATACCCAAAAACAACTATAAATCCAATATTAAGTTGATCCATCGCTTTGTGGTCAAGAGCAAGCCACTACACTAGTTCTATTTAAAATGTAGATTTCGAACAATTTTTACCCAGCTATGTTAGTTTTCTGAATTTTTAAATCGATTGAATCAACCACAATCGGCTATAAAAGACTAAACACTTGGTACTTGGTAAAAATATATTATTATATGAATGTGCGTACGTCAAAAATAGGACGATTATTTTATGCGAAAATTGAAATTTGAAATGTCCTTTTATGAAACTTGTTACGATTCAATATATAAGGAGGTTTAAAAATTAAAAATGAAAAAAATCGGAATCCAACAATATAATAAGCTGAAAACTAAATTTTTATATTTAATATTGACATTCATTTTCACCGCAAAACTAAGCAAGCAGCTAAATTTCTAACGTACAAAGCACACAACATGCAAAACTGTATAATAATGTAGAATAGGTCCAAATTGTTTGAATTTATAGTGTTTGGCGTCCTCTGGTTAGTATTTTTAGACATATTTAAAAATAAATACAGTTGCAATTATTCTGTTTCTGTTGAACACGTTTCAACTCACGTGCTGTGGGGCAATAATCTAGCGGATTTCGTAGCAGTGTGGAACTAAGTGTAAGCATTGCCAAGTTCTAATTTTGTACGTGCTCATCTAGCTAATTAAATTTGCAATGAATTCTTGTCTAGATTCTACAACTACTCAAGCAATACTATAAATGCTAATTTATTCATTAATAAAGTTGCATTTGGTTTTATGGGTCACTTTATGGGTCCCCTAAAGCCATTTGAACCCATTTTTAATAGATTCAGAGCATATATACAATATTTTGTTGCATTTAATAACTATTTCTATTTAGTCAGAGATCTATAAGTATATCTCAAAATTAATACATTAATTGACTCCTATGTATAAAGAAATACATAAATATTGGTACGGTTATTGTGATCGTATATCCCAGATCATAAGCCAAACGCTTCTTTTGATTTTGTAAGAAATAGGTGGCTTCCGTCTGATGGTCCGCGGGTGCACGACGTTTTCGAACTCCTCTCTAACCTAATCAGCAATCTGTATACACGATATCCTTTTTGATTTTTCGCACGCAGTTAAAGTCGGCGACCGGCATTTGCGCATTGAATTTACCACTATGGATGCTAAATTCTTAATTTACCTCTAAACTAAAAATATGATGGTTGTTCAATTTTGAGGAATTAATGAGAGCATTGTATGTATGTATGTTAAAATCGAGGCGCAAGTCTGTTGAATTTGATTTGTGTTTTTTTTTTTATATTGATATGTGTTGAGGTATTCAAATCCGAAATATTATAATTTTACAAATGTATTAAGCTTGTAGGCGTGGCCAGGATAGATAGCCATTTTCAATTGGTTTTTATAAAGAGGATATAATCAAAAATATTTCTGACACTAGATTATATAGATTGTATTGGTTTTTTCTAGCGCATACAGCAATAAAAAATGTGTTTTGGAAATGGCATGATAAATAAATTCTTTATTCGATTAGTATTATATTATATTTTAAGAATAAAATTTGAGTTACCAATTACTTAAGAAATCAAAACCTTTGGGCATTTGCACTTTATCTGGCAAGAGTTTACTATTTTCAGAATGTTGATCTTTGGTGTCATTTTCAAAATCATTAGAGTCAGTTGATTCGCTCAGCAGAGTGTTTTTTGATCCATAATTGGTTAATAGGTTAAGCTTCTCATTAGAAACCAAACTTATGGACTCAATGCAATTGGTAATTGTTCTACTGGGCGCGTCTTCTAATGAAATTATTTGGTTTTGATGGCCTGGCTCGTTTGTAGCCTTTTGTTGAGATGTTGATTTCAACAAAGATTTCTCTTTAGGGCTCACTAGAACACTTGTCAATGGAACTTTACTAATATTTCCAATTGCTGCTAGATTAATTTGCGATTTAGTTTTATAACTGAATGGAAATGAATGTTCATCACGATAGTCTCCAATGTTCTCATCATGGAGAATCTTTAAGCCAATATTTTGATGAATAAATGTGTATAAATTTAGTCGATCATATGCGTAGATTGCGTTATGTTTCTGGCATGAAGTTTCTTTTGTTCTGTTTTGTTCGCATGATTTGTTGTCCTCTTTTTTTGGTAATTGTGAGTTAGATGTTGCACTTGAAGATTTATTATAATACCTTATAGATATTTCAGGATTAATAATGGTATCGTTAATAATACTATCTTGCTGAGCTGGAGTTAAAGTAAGCCACACATGATCATAGGCCGATATCACTTCGCTCATATCAAGGGCTATCTTCTCAGCCAATGGATTAAGTTTTGTAAAGTAGGCGTGTAACCACTGATTTGCTGGCATTTCAATTCTGAAAAAGGAAGATCAAACATTATCATATATAGAAGAATACAATGTGATATAGATTAAATTAATTTGTCACTCGTTCTGGTAACACAAATATATTTTTTTATAAATGCACCGTTTTCGGAAGTTTTTTTATACGTTGATGCAACTTGCAACTTGCATTTAATTGATGACAATTTGGTTGTTTATCCAATATAGGGTGAACAACCGAACAAGCAAACTCTTCTTCGATTATGCCATGGAGCCACTGTACATGTCTAAGTTTCCATTTAGTATTCGTTAAATACATAATGCTCAATGTCTAATATTTACTTAAATTTCCAATGTGTAGCGGTCTCCAAAATGTTTTATGTTTTGTTTCCTCGGCAAAAATGTATGGAATAGGGATGGTAAAAGAAAACGGAAATTATTCGTTTTAGACACAGCAGGTAAAAAATGTTCAAATAAATTTTGGTTTGTGTCTATCTTCCTTAATTTTTTACGAGGTGGAACTTAATAATATTGCGAAATTTAGTAAATATAAGCAACTTAAAGTTACCGATAACTAGCAGCACGTATCGATACCACTTAACGATGAATATTTAATAGGTGTGGACCATCGTCCCACACTATCGATGGATATCATATATTTGATGGCTCAGATTTTTATTATACACTTTGTATATAAGTACAATTATAGTGCAAATAATTGCAACGAATTCAAATGTTAATTATAACTTAACTTTTAAATATATCTGTCCGTATGTTTTTGATGCATTGTTATAGTTTATGTTTTATATGCAGAATGAAACAGATGGAACAGATGGTTTTGGAACACTTTTTTTGATTATATTATCACCTTAGATACATTTCGATGGAAGCGAAAAATATCAGAAGGGCCGAGAATTTTGCAGTCCAACTCATGTCCCATTAAGAATAAAAGGACGAGCTCCACTTAGGACTGGTTGCAGACTTATCGACTATTAGCTTAGTTTTCATTTTGAAAGGCTTCATCGCAAGACGTGGTGTTCCTTATTAAGAAACCTCTTAGTGGAGAAACTACTATAGACATTTCGATGGATGGCAAAATCTCTAATTTCTCATTTTCAATGACTATGAAATACGCGGAATGGTGTATGTTTTTCCATTACCCATTACTGTCACATATTGATGAAACCGAAACAAGATATTTTGTTTTTTTTTTTTTGTTTAGATAAAAGTATACGCTTTTTCTGCAACATTGTAATCTAATCAGCTTCGTTTTAATGCGCTGTAATTATTCGAATGGGTAAGCAAAGTTAGCTAGCTAGTTCTGTGGAAATGTAGACAGACAAAGACAGCTTCGGTCCCATATTCTTAATCAAAATGACATAACTATATGATTTAGAAACTTTTTCCTTCTACTCTAATTTCGACATAACTTGATTTAAAGAAATCGTTTTCTTAGAATATCTCAAAGATAATAATATAATATTGTATTCTTTTTAAGACCGTTCTCTTAGAAGTTATTCAGGAATTACAATCCATTGGGGCTGAGTAAATAGGAAGCACAGTCTCAAGAAACGAGAACTCGCATTTCAATAAAGGATATCTCCTCGTCGAACACTCATGACTTGAGCATTTATTATTGTTATAATAATAATGATTATTGTTTGGTTGATCTGATAATGGTCATGACTAATTTGATAAATTAACCACACAATTGACAAACTGGTTTAGTGCTCTGAGAACAACTTGGAAAAGTTCACGGTTATCGCTTTCCAACTTCACTACCTATGTTTAATTCAAAGTCGTTTAATCTAAATAATGAAGATTTTTCAAAGCAACCGGAAAACCTTTATCAACCACGAAAAGTCCGGTGGCTAAAGTATATCATCCAACCAGCTGCAATTCTCTTTGTAATTCTATTAATTCTTTGGAACGTGGACTTTTCAAATGACGATGAACCACAAGCCAAAAGTATTTTATTGCTAGCGGAAATTAACACATCAAGAGCTATTTTACCTCAAGCAAAATCGACGATCTATAGTGGCCAAGAAAGTTTCCATTATAAAACAAATTTGACTCATTTGGATTCTGGACTGAATCATAATATAATTTTCCATGAAAACAATTACTTTCCAGGCAGAAAATACAGATTGCAAAGCTTAATTTTAAGGAATTTTACCCTAGTTCACATTAATCCTGACGCTTGCAATCAAAGTAGTTTACACAATCTTATTAATCTGGAGCTTATTAATCAGCGGGGTAAAATAATCACTACTAAGCCATTTCGAGGACCAAATAAACTGCGCAATATCGCACTGATTAATGGTTTGGCGAACATAAATTGTTCGGCCAAATTTGATCCACAATACAAATATAGTACAATTCATAAACCTGAATATCAGACAGATAACAGATTTAAGAAAATACCTGCTTTGGTATTAATACTAGAAAATTGTACGCTAAGTAGTACACATTTTGATGTAAGTAATGCCGATTTCGGTGGATTTCTAAAAGAACTAAGTAATCCCTTTGTACTTACTTTAGTGCAAAAAGATACAAAGTTAAATCATTTGGATCGTAATTGGGATTGCAGCTTTACTATATTCGACCTTCTTAAGTACTCCGAAATAAAGCGGGACATTGCAGCTGTACAACAATCACGAAATTTAATTAACACTGATGTTTCGGATACGACGAAGCAACAAGCTCCAGCAAGAACTACAACTTCTACTACAACTTCTACTACTACTTCTACTTCTTTTACTACTACTAAAACTGCGTCGATTATACAGACTACCGCGACTACCTCAACAGCCGAAACTACTCCAAATACCCCAATAACCGAAACTATCTCAACTGCCCAAACTACCGAATGGGATATAACGGAAACCACTGAATTGATAAACGATGATTCGAATTTATTCGATCATATCACATGCATAGATACAGCCCAGGAAACCATCGGGAATATATCCGTAAGATACAATGCACGGATACAAATTGTTGATGCTTCCAAAACTGAAGTTGATGTTGTTTTATCACAGTTAGACTCTGTCTTCTGGAGCTTAGTATATTTTTCAAAGGTAACACATATGAGCCAAATAGATAAGAACGAGACAGTTCAAATTTGGGATGAAGCAACGGTCCGAGTTAAATATTTAACGTGCGCCACTTCATACGTTTTTTGCTTGATGTTAGAAGAGAATTTGACTTCGCCCTTCAATTGTCTGTCGCATCAAACAATGGCTTGTGGCCTAATGCAAAGATGGTTTGACGCGCACAGTTCGCTGATTCTAAGCGTAGGAATAGTCGGAATTCTGTTGTGTATAACCCTTGGGTTGTTTGCCATATACGGTGTACTTTGGCTGCGTCCGACGTGGCTCTACGGAAGTAAGCGATTGATACGTCCAGCGCGGGATTCATGCAAAATGCTTCTCCTACCTAGGAGCTATGAAAAGGATGTATACGACGCCATGGGGTAAGATTCTGCCAATTTATGAGTCTTATATTTAAAAAAAAAAACCTCTTATTTGATAGATTTCCAAGTGCCGAAGCCAATGTTAACGAATATTTAACATACTATCGGCGCTTAGAACAAACGAAACGGAACCGTGGAGAACCAAATAATTACAATATACCCCCTCCAGAACACGCTCCATCTGTACCACTATCCGGGGGACAAAGATCCACAAATCCTTCCTCTTATACATACGAGTGCTTTGAGCTATATGAGGAACTTCCTTAATCGCTATAATTCCATAATATATATAGTATATAAAATGAAATAAACAAGATTGATTTACCCACTCAGCCCCTGTTTGATCTAATTTCTGGTAAAATCTTACCCAAGTTTGCAATATTCAAGATTGCAATCTTCAAACCAAGATATAAATATTTATATGCATATATTGGGTTATCACATTGTTATTAATATTGATTTGTTAATATGATAATGCATTATCATTATCAGCGGACGATAAGCCAAAGCCAATTGGAAGTACCCTATTGTCAATATAACATTATTCAGGTTGCAAACGCTCGACAGTTGTGTGAAAGCTCCGCCACTAAAATGCAGGTGGGCAAATTATATGAAGAGAACAAATCGTGTAGGAAAAGGCACGTTTTATTAAGGTAAGTACCTTAATAAGTAATTCAGGTAAAAATTTAAATATAGGTTATTTAATAGATTGCTCCTTAGTTGTCTGTTTCAAAATTGTATGACGACAGCTATAAAACAGACAGACGGACTTCGATTTAGTGATCAATTTGTAATATATCATTTACTTATAATATTATAATTGATCAAATATTTCTGTTTTAAACTCTTCCATTTCAACTTATTTGCAGTGCTCAAAATTCGAACCCCAATAGTTTTGATGATAAACTTACGAGATTCTTTACCTGGATTTTATTAACTTCTTTAATTGGGCTATGTATTATAGCGTCAATTATTTATATTGTCCTTTCGCTAAACAACCAAAGCTTTCGTTTTGTTTCGGGCAGAGCCTTTTACAACAGGAGCATCCTCTCCTTGGATACGGAGAAGAGCTTGGAGCAAAATGACGGCAATTCAAATTTGTCAATTCAACTATCAGGGTAAGGATTATAAATTCAATACAAATTTGTTATTCTAACTATTATTCACAGATCATTGGAACTTCAAAACAAGCAAGGATGCTATGAGTCATTTTGTCATATTCACTGTTTCAACAGCGAGAGTTTGTACGCGGAGATATCTGCTCTAAAGCGTTCAAGTTATTGTGCAGTTTTTACCTCCTTAGTAATATCTGATCAATATCAGTGTTACTTTGAGGCTAGTTGGATCGATGTGGATTTTAGCGTTCTTAAAATTGAGCTAATCAAAAGCCAATTTTTGGAAATAAAAAGCGGAGCATTTAATTCGCCAATGTGTGCAAATGTTTTACATATGTCTTGGCTTGACCTAAATCTGAATGAAGTTGGCAATGGAGCTCTGCTAGGCCTCTATTCGTTAAACAAATTGGAAATCGATTTTAAGTTACCGAACATAGGAGTTACTTTCTTGCAACCAGTTCAGAAAACGCTAACACACTTAAGACTGAATTGCGGCATATCTTTTCAAAGTTCCTCCAATATTTTCGAAAATATCCATTTAGAAAAATTGGTTCACCTCGACCTAAGCCACAATACCTTTAGTGGGCCACTTAGTAAACACATTTTCAAAGGAACTCCAAATGTCACTCACCTCTTCTTAGAGAACTGCCTTATAACTGCAATTGAAGATACGGCCTTTCAAGATATAGCCAATAAGCTGATTTCAGTTCACTTAAATCACAATTTGTTGACCCACCTCAGTGCAGATGTGCTCGGTATCGGAGGCAGCCTTCAATTATTGGATGTTGAGCCCAACAACTGGAACTGTAATTGCCAACTTCAATCCCTAATTAAATTCTACAATGAAAATAAAAGCATATTTGTAAGTGCACCATCTTGCCGGATGCCATTAAACCTGTTTGGCAAACACTTTCACGAACTTGACGGCACGGAGCTCAACTGCGATCCAGCATTAGAATTGCCCGATAACATTTTTAAATCGACGAATAAAACAAATAGAGTTATAATCAATGAAAATCCAACGAATAAAAGTGTTTTCGGTGCGATCCTTCAATTTAGTTGCTCGCAAGCAATCGCTATAGATCAAATTTTGCAGAAAGATAGCAGAAAAAAACGAGATGTAAATGTGGAAAATATACAGTATTCGGGAAATTTCATTTTTGAGCCACCCATATACGATCTCAACTTGGAATTATTTCAAAATTATACCGCACGCGCGATGATAGATGGATATCAGGCTACTGATAAATTAAATATCATTTGGTTTACAGAAGAGATGGATAGCTATGCAACTATTGCGAATTTATCTGATAAGGACTACAATTGTATGCGATATGAGGAACCTTATATAGTAACCGATCGCCTGCAAGAGAACCATACCTACACTTTTTGCATGATGTCTGTGAACGATGTCGTTGTATCTCCCCTATTTTGCCAGCCATTGTATGTTCCCGTAATATATAATGAATCTGCCGAATTAATTATCGATGAGAGTGAGAAGCAATTTACCGTCGCGATGCTTTGCCTGATATTTTTCATATCGACAATATTTGGAGCAATATTTGCGTATTTGGGAATTAAATCCTATCCCCACCTTTTGGAGGGTTCCAAGAATGTGGTGGTAATCAAAAAATTAGACAAATCCTGCTGCATATCGACTATAGCTGAATCACAATATGGAAAAACATCTTTTAACAAAGATCACATTCATAAAAGCTCATTGGCAATTGAAACCCGACAGTAAGTGGCTATATCGCTATTTAAATTTGTGCTTGATCTAAATTTTCCTTATACGCAGGCCATCAGAAGTTTCGACAGATCCTTGCACCTTAAAAATGTCCAGTTCGAGAAGCGATCGGTCCTCATCAACTTGTTTCGAAGAATGTTTCTCCAAAATTGAAGTCGGGACCATCGAATATGAGATGCCTATGCCATTCACTGAAAGCTCTGAACTCACTGTGAACATGGATACGGAATACAGCTCTCCGCCGCCCTTACCCAAGAGGAATTCGAAAGCATTTTAGGTGGACCAACAGCCAACATATGGTTGAAAATCTACAATTTTTAAATGAATATAAATAATCTCAAAAATAAAAACAGAATGCTAATGTAAAATTACAAGGTTGAATTAATTTTTATTGTTAATTTGAAACATATTGGTTTTTGTTGGTGCAGGGGTGCTGGCATTAAGAAAAATTGTTGGCTCGATCGGAGCTCAAGCGAAAACTCTCCAAATTTGGAGACCAGTTCTTAAACAGTGGGAGATAAGGATTCACGCCGTTTGGTGGGAAATTGTTTTGGAGCTCTAGCTGAAAGGCTGTGCGAGAAACTGGAGGCCTAAAATTATGGATTTTAGCGATTTGAAATTATCGGTTTGTTGTATCGGTTAGATATACGGCAGATGGATATCTCTTGATCGATTCGATTAAAATTATTATCTATTTGTACCTAAGACTTCGGAATATATTTATGTGTTTAAATCCATCTGTTTATTAGTCCCACTCAGACAACTATTTGTATTATCTGTTTTCATTACTGTGTTATTATTAGAAATAAAAATCAATACGCATTGAGAGCTTATCTCTTAGTCGAATACTCTAAATACAAAAATATTGATATGGATAATACGATATTAGAGCTTGCCCTATGTGTGTGTTTTTTCGCACAAACAGTTAACTTTAAGCACCCGCGACGTGAGCTTTATTGAAATTCGGTCAAACCATATCCCTAAATCAAATATGTTTTATTTTTATTTGTATTGATGGAACTGCTATTTAATAACACCACTTCTTTAAATAACTTCAACTTCAAAATCAGTGTAATGCTGGGTCTCTTGTCGAACAACCAATCTCGATCCTTTATCATATGCTACCTATTTCATGTCTTGTCTGGTACTCCTATAGTCGCCTATGATATGAGATATACCAATAATACAAATTGGTGGCAAGAATCAGAAAATGGCGAAATTGATGTGCATCACGCCATTAATGTGTTCAAGGAAGTAATGCAAAATATCAGGTAAATATGATGCAAATTATCCACATATGTGGATAGAAATTATTGATTATTTAATAGATATAAGTACTCTAATCTTAGTATATGAATAAACTGATTTGCATTTTTTCGACGACTGGTTCGATTTTGATAAATATTTTTTTGTTTTAAAATGCCATTACCATTAACCAATAGGCTTCAAATCGGAACCGTATCGGAAATAACCCAAACATGCATGTATTCATTTGAACGAACTTTGGATACCTGTGACTATATTCAATAAATCGACGCGTTTATACAGAGAGACAGATAGATAGACGGATAAAGACTTCAATTTTTCAAAACTCGTCCCTGAACCGATCAAATCAAATTTATTTCAAACAAACTCAAATTTTTTAAATGCATATTTTACAACCTAGATATATTAAATTTGGTTCAAGTGAATATATAATATAAAACTTATGAAACATGCTACAAATTTTTGAATTACTTATCTTTATGTTTATATGCCAGTGTTTATCTTGAAGATAAAAATACTATGATACCGCCAAAATGCTTAAGGGTCCAGTGTCGAATCATCTGCACTAATGGCCGACAGGGCGAGATCGCGAATGATATATCACTTGCAATATCGAATTCGGATGATGTAAGTATATGTTTCATTAAAAACTAATTAATAATAATATCATTTTTTAACTAGGGCCAGCCCTGCGATATAATTGATGAGTTGTATCTATATAACTACAAGTTTTTCGATGATGTGCTCCCAGTCGGATTCTTATCCCCATATACCAAAAAAATCAAACTGATTTATTTGGGCATCTCAAATATAACAACTATTGAAAATGGTGCATTTGGTGGCGGCATCTTTAATCAAATAATTCTGGAAGACCTCCGTCTAAATAAAATCGATAAGGAGTTCTTAGCGAATATATCAGGAGACTTAAAAGGGATTTCAATTATACAACACAATACACTCCTGAAATGTGTGTACCCCGACTTCCTGGATTACGTGATATATCAAATAGAATATCTGAAGCTTCAAGTGGGACTCGACTGTATCCGCAATGTGACGGCTATTGATCCGATCTTGGGTTCCCTCGTTCATGCAGACTTCAGCTACAACAACTTTAGTAACCAATTGGTGGAAGACACGTTCATAAAACTAACCATGGTCGAGACCCTAGTGCTGTCGTACTCCAATATTGAATATCTACCAAACTATATTTTCCAAGGTAATATCAGATTGATACAATTTAGAAACCAACTACTTAGGAAATTGATTGAAAAGCTAAGCATATCACCTAGACCTGTTATTAGAAATTTAAATTGAACCCTGAACCCTGAATCCATTGAAAATGGGTGAAAAGAGAATAATATTCCTTTGCAGAAAAAGGCATTTCCATGCCCATAAAGTATGTATATTCTTGTCGATCTAGCTATATCCGGTCTCGAAAACTTTAAGATTTAGAGACTTTAAAAGTGTAAGATTTCTGTAGATTGTTATCGATTGTATGGAAATGGCTATAGTTATCGATAATTTTATTTACACAAATTTCACAAGATAGCCGGGTAATCTGGTATCTCCAAATATCTCGCAGTCGGGTGTTCTCGACTAGATAAGTCTTCTTTATTTGATATAATTGTATTTTTCTATATACAGGTATGAAATATTTGACGTTATTGGACATATCGAATAACAAACTTATGACGCTATCTAAGATTATATTTGGTATTCACGACATTTCGGCGAATTTGCGAATTTACGCCAGCTCTAATATCTGGCACTGTGACTGCCAACTGCAAAAAGAAATGAACGAAATCTTTGCTTACCACAAGTCAAATTTGGACTTGTATTGCACGTCTCCAGATCAATACAAAAACTGGATGGTATTCGATGAACGCCTCTGCGGGAACCAAGACCCAGAAGAAACTTCATCTGCCTACACAACAGCCACGACCACGAGTATTATCACAACCATTAGCTCGACTGTCTCGAGAAGCACAACCGACGAATATGTTTATATCCCAACATTGTCAACGGCTACCACAGTGAATCCCAGTGATATAGTCCCACTAAAGTGTTCTTTGGCTAACAATACATCGAACAGTGGCCTCAACGGCCAGAATATCAAGTGGCCACAATTAAATTTCGTTCCCTCTGCTTATGGGGCGCTAACAGTAAAAATAAGTGTCGATCAGAACGAAAGTGACCGAACTTTTGGACTCTTTTGGTTTTCCAAAACAACAAAAGAATATTACATGATGGAAATGTTACCTGACGAATTTGGCCTCGGTTGCTATTTTACCATGCCATTGCAGACAATTGTGACAGACTTAGTGCCAAACACGGCTTATACTTTTTGTTTGGTTGACGATCAGCAAACAACTGTTTCACCTTTCAGTTGTAAATCGGTGCATATTGGTGGTAATCTGGAGACATACTACGATTCCTGGCTTTCGGGCAGCATGCGCGCTCAAGTAAATATAACTAATATTATAAATTAGTACAAACTAAACACATATTATTATTAACTGCTTGCCAAACAATTCATCGATTCACACATTATCGATTATAATTATGATATTGTTATTATTATCGATTATAATTCTGATAATTATGAATTTAGTTTTTTCTTAATTTTTTTCCATCTCAATTGTACGTTGTGTGTATGTGTGTAAAATGAAGCATATTTAACCCCATATTTGTTTAGTGATCGGTAGCTCTTACAGTTTTTTTTAAATCGATAAAAATCGATAATACTGTACTATTACTAATTTATACAAAAAACCCCCATTTACATTCATTCGTAGGGAATATCAGTTATGGTTCTTGGTGTCGTTGTTTTTATGCTTATAGGCATAATGTTTATGCTGTTGGCTTTGAGAAAGAAACCAATCTGGGTAAAGGGCAGTAAACGCATCGTGAAGCCCATATACAGTTCCGGCGAAATTGTTGTCTTACCAATTGATAATACAGCGCGGGACTTCCAGCGAAAAGAAATAATTATGCAGAAAAACGTACATCGGTAAGTAAAATTGAAATTAGATATTTATATACATATACATATATACATACTTTTATTACTGAGCTTAAAAATGCGAGAAAATCCAGGCTTGCTAAAAAGGACAGCTTGACGAACATTGCACAAGCCCAGGCTTAGGCTTATTCAATATGCATACACATAATGTTAATTAAAACTATGGCATTACTTTCTTTAAAGACTCAATTCCCTTGCTCCGAGACGAAACTCAATTGAGAGCCTGGCTAGCAGTAACAGCTACATCAACCCAAACTTATATGAGGTCATTCCGGCGTATATAACCTTTGATAAAATACCACATTCGGATGCACCCAGCCAACCAGTATTTGACATGTTTACTGATGACCATCGATCCATGGCTGATAGAGACAGTGTTCGGTACGCACAAATTATGCCGCGAACAAAGCGTATTTCCAGTGACCCATTGCCAGCTATACCTTTATTATAAAGCAATGTGTGAGACACAATACGCCACTATTACATATTAATAAATATAATTAAATACTAAACACTATAAACTACCTAATAGTACAACATACAATCAAGTCGACATAACTACTAAAATGAGTAACGCCAAACAACGAATTGATATATATAGATATATACCTTGTCAAAGCATTTCATCAAGATCGAATTGAGTCTGTTTAGAAGCAATTTCTGCTCTTTGCCTAACGTTGCATAAACTGGGATTCCAATCTTTGTCTCCCATCGTTCTCCAGCAGACTTTTACTTCTTAATTTTCCGTCGCTAACCAACAGTAGGACAAAACTCAATAGAATCGAAGTTTTAAAAGCGCGCTTATAAAAATCATTAACAACCGCCATTTGTTACTTACATAATTTAATAAATAATATTCTAAATCGATATATAAATATGTTTCAATTTATGTTTATGTGAATCATGATCATATGGACATTTTTGTGCTGCCTATAGAATAACCTATTTACAAGTGTGCTCCTCGAGTACTTTTGTACATACATCGCATTTAACCTGGCAGCACCAGTGAAATTTGCAGTTACAACGCTCACGAACGATTATGTTTTTGGTGTTGTATCCTCGGCCACAGCAGAGTATACCGCAGCCATCAAGTCCCGATGAGGATTTGTTGCAGACACGGCCATGCGTACCTTAACGAATACATACAGTTAGTAAATTTTATAATTAACATACGAAAAGAATTTTTTACCTGACCACTGCAAAAGTCGGTTGGTTCGACACCAATCGGGGCTTTCGTCCAGATAAATTAAATCGTGCGCAGTGGGAACTTTAAACTCGCTGTTTTTTACCTGAAGGCGTCCGCGCTTATTAAGCTTCACTTCAGTAGCCTCTTCATATTTCTCACGCAAATAGTCACCTAAAAAAATGTTTAAATTGTTGGTAAAAAGAGACTGTTAAAAATGTATTATTAAATATAAGTTACAATACACTTACCAATTTCCCTTATGGAGGATAACTGCTGCCAACACGTAATCAAGCTACAAGAACCAGATACTCCGTGGCACTTGCAAGTTATGCGTGTTTTTTTAATGACGGCCTATTTGAGTAGGAAAAGAAGAAAAATGTAGGTTTAAAAACATTGCATAAATCAAAAAACCAACTCAGTTTGAACGAGTTTCTTTTAGGAATATTACAATATTATATTCTTACCCTTCGACCTGCTTCATTGTTGTGTAAATTCATAAGACTGCGAGCCTTTATATTAGTATTCGACAGGACAGGCCCCTCTCCATTAACGGCTCGTTGATTTTTGCGCTTGCGTTTGCGGCGCTTTGGATTGTTTTCTCCATGGAAAAGCTTTGAATTCAAAATTTCCCGATTAATTTTCTCCTGCAATAATAAAAGTATACAATATTTTTACATACGTTAATAATAGCTTATAATTTTTTACAAAATGTTTGTGGGATAGTAAAGATTCAATAACACGTCGATAACACGTTTATATTTCTCACAAATTTTATGATAAAGTCACCAAATTTGGAACATAAGAGCTGTAGTTGTCTAGTACTATTTAGTCGAAATTTAAATTAAATATTTTTATAATGTTAAATCTTGTTAGTGACCAGCAAATTGTTGTCTCTAATGTTTAGGTCTCACCTGTAATTCAAGCATTTCTGTTTGCTTTAATTTCGAATTAAGAATTTCTTTCGTAATTCGCTCCTGAAGCTCCAATAGATCGTCTGAATTAATGCGTGGCTTTGCCCCATATTCATCTTGTTTGGGCGGTGCAACTGATGACACTAACTTCGACGTTTCACGTGTTGTTGGTAATTTATCAAAAAGCTCCTTATTTTTGTTGTCGGTTTTGGGCTGGACTCCGTCCAAAATGGTACTTTTATTTGTTTGAGTCTTCATATTAATATCCAACCCAAAAGCCTCCTTTGTACCATTATCTTCCATCTGCTTGGAATTTTTTTGTTGTATTTGCGTACCAGGACGCTCTGGATTGCCAGCTCCGCGAGTGCCCCGACGAGTCTCCCTCTCGCGTACATCAATAAAATCTGTTGCAAATCTAACAATATAAATTGAAAAGATTATGGCAGCAAGACAATGTAAAATTTTAGCTGCTCACTACAAAAAGTCTTCGGTTGACTTCTCTCCCTTCGGGTCTTTAAAATTTTTAGTTTTTGCCCAAAAATGGATATTGATATGTCCTTAAGTTATAATTTTAAAATAACTTCTTTGAGCTAACAGTTAGGAAGAAAATGTTCTGCCTAAATTTATTTGGTATGTATACTGTCTTAAACCAGACATTCGCAAAGCTCGTAGTTTCTTCAACATATGGTTCTATATATAAATGCTTACTTACTTGTAGGCGTACTCAAGATTATCACCGCATCCACCCCAAGTCCAGTCGTCGTGCAATTGTTTGGGTCGGGAACCCCGTGAACAGCCACACGAGGTTAACTGACCATCACGACAAGCTCGAGCAATAAAACTAGTCGCAGTGGCTGCAGCTAGTGCATGTATGAAGGCCATTTCTGGCGATCCTGTAATATTAACGGATATAAAAATTATAAATTCAAAATCTTAAACTTCTTGTATAGTTTTGTGAAATAACTGAATAATTAATATAGTAATATAACTTACCCAAGCCTGTCATGGGACCAAACACGGTAACATCATCCGTGGTGCTGCAATTCCAGCGACGATTTTTAAATTGAAATTGGCATTCCTATAGGAAAAGAAAATATTGATAAAATATCCACGTTCTATCTCATAGTTCTTGCGTTAATAAGAATATTATATAAAAGATTGTTACAATTTTTTTTCTCAAAATTAGTCTCATATCTCATAATTAAAAAACTACCGTTAAAGCTGAGATTGAATGCACAGAATCTAATAAACTTTAAGCCAAAAAGAGTTTTAAGTATAAAATCCAACATTCACTCTGAGGGTGTCACATTTTTTTTCAAAAATCATGCCAAAATTGAGAAAAATTTGGACATGTAAAGCTATTGGACACAGAGGTCTCATATTTCAAAAACCCATAAATTTGTCAAAACTGCACAAATTTTCATGTTTGATGGCATTCTGGCCATGATTTTTCATTAAAATCGATTTTATATTTAAAATCATTAAATTTTTAAAAAAAAATTTTTTTTTATTTTTTTTGGAAAAAAAACATGTACTCCCCCTTACTCATTTTTGAAAAAAAATTTTTTTCAAAATTTGAATTTGTGAGTTTTTATTTTTGTTTGATTTTATTGGTTACAAATAGTATAAAAAACAACATTTAACTTGATTCTGAGAGGGTCAACTTTTTCGTCAAAAATCATGTCAACATTAAGAAAAATTTTGACATGTAAAGCTCTCGGACCCATAGGTCTCATATTTCAAACACCCATAGATTTGTCAAAAACTGATTTTCACGTTTGATGGCATTCTGGTCATGATTTTTCATCCAGATCGATTCTACATTTAAAATCGATGCATTTTTGAAAAATACAATTTTTTGATTTATTTGAAGAAAACATGTACTCCTCCCTTATAAATTTTCGGAAAAATTTTTTTCAAAATTTAAAATTGCGAGTTTCCATTTTTAATCGATTTTTCTGGCCAAAAATAGTATAAAAAACATCATTTAACATGATTCTGAGAGGGTCAAATTTTTCGTCAAAAATCATGGCAAAATTGAGAAAAATTTTGACATTTAAAGCTCTTGTACCCATAGGTCCCATATTTCAAACACCCACTAATTCCTCAAAACTGAACCGATTTTCATGCTTGATGGCATTCTGATCATGATTTTTCATCCAGATCAATTCTACATTCAAATTCGATGCATTTTCGAAAAATAATTTTTTTTGATTTTTTTGGAAAAAAGCATGTACTCCCCCCTTATACATTTTCAAAAAAAAATTTTTTTCAAAATTTAAAATTGCGAGTTTGCGTTTTTAATCGATTTTTCTGGCCAAAAATAGTATAAAAAACAACATTTAACTTGATTCTGAGAGGGTCAAATTTTTCGTCAAAAATCATGTCAACATTAAGAAAAATTTTGACATGTAAAGCTCTCGGACCCATAGGTCTCATATTTCAAACACCCATAGATTTGTCAAA
>SCDY01001724.1:0-23801 GCA_004143825.1 Drosophila micromelanica
AATAGAAATTCGCAATTATAAATTTTGAAAAATTTTTTTTTTCGAAAATCAACAAGGGGGGAGTACATGCTTTTTTACCAAAAAATTCGAAAAAATTTTGTTTTCAATATTGCAAATATCTGAAATGTAGAATCAATCTATACGAGAAATCATGATCAAAATGAACTCGAACATGAAAATCGCTTTATATTTGCCAAAGTTATGAACATTTGAAGTATGGGAGCTGTGAAACCGAAAGGCTTGCAACTTCACATTTTTGTAGAATTTTCAACACTTTATTTGCCCACACCGAAAATCTTTGTTGTACTTTGTGAACGGCTGTACTTAAGAAGCTCAAACTTCAGCATTTAAAAGATGTTTGCATTCTTTTTGGTTTTACTGTGGTTTCGTTTGCTCAAGTTAGTCGAAATTAACGTTTTTTATGGCTCTTTTTTGGGCAACCTAATCCCTCGGTCTGGGCTGATATGCTCAGCATCGCCGATAAGATAGACGCGCTCTCGAGAATGAAAAATTAAAAACTCACCAGACCCGCGCCCACAATGGCCACCCGGCGCCGCACCGCAGCCGCTCCATTGGCATCGGATTGGGAATACCTGTTGCTGTTGCTCTGGGACATGACCGGGATGGATGTCGACGGATTGAAGCTCCTCTGACTGAACGCTTGGAGCGTCGCGCGCGTAATGAGATTCAGTGGCAGCCACACAGATATAATAACACGAAAGAGCCAGTTAATGCTATCTGACTGGTAAAAGACACTAGGTGGAAAAAAAGTGAAACGTTAGAGCGTTGCAGTCGGGTGTAACCGACAGCGCAATACGCGTTCACAGTATAAAATACATGTGTAGGTAATCGGAAAACTTATTGATTTTCACAGATATACGAGTATATGTGATAAGTTCCATATTTTAATATATACTCTATTCTCTTCACAACAAGAGGTATGAAAACACGAGTAGTTCCGCACATTTACACCGACTTGGGGGAAGCTCTATAACTGTAGCCGCATTTACATTTAATGGGGCAAACCGCCAGCTAGCTGAGTTTTCGCTTTCAATTGAAAATGCGCGAAATATTTGTCAAGGGGCAATCCAATTTACATAGACTTGATCGTCATAATGTCAAAGAGCTTTCAAATTCTTATGATATTATAATTAATTTACTGTAATGGGTGTTTATAACCTGATAAGGTTATGGAAAATTAATCAAAAGTTATATTAATAGATATTAAGATGCAAAAAGCATTCGCATGATTTAATTTATAAAAATGAACAACCAAAAAAAATATACAGATAAATTTAAAAAACCGTTGCACAATGAATAAATCGATAAGCTTTACATTTGTTATCGCTGTCACTCAACAGTGCGTTTACAGCGCTGTTAACTCCAGCTTGCGTTAGCACTGCGCCTTTACCTGATCCAATAAGCAATTTAAATGCAAAGCGATATAGCATAAGCTTAGCAATTAGAGACGTTGGTCACACCAATTGGAACACAGCTGATTTGGCGTCCGCGCTACCTGCGAATGGTCAGACGCCATTGTGTACAAAAGTGTGTCGCTGTCGCAGTCGCTAGAAAAAGAAAAGAAGAAAAGTCCAAGTCTTTCCTAAATTGTCCAAAAAAAGGTCGTCTCGTTGTTGTTGGTGTTTACACACATTTTTAGCTTCCAAGGAAATCGACCGCAAAAGGCAAAAACCACACACAAAATGGTAATAAATTCTGTTTGTCTGCGCGCATCGAAATAACTTAATTATAGAAAAAAAGTGCTGCTCGAAAATACGCAATTTTTTATTGGTTTTCATTTTTATAGACGCGACAAGAGTTTTCGTTGCCTCAAAATTTTGCTAATTGGGCCATAACTTTGTTTTGTTATTTGCAGGGAAATGAAACCTCGCTGCCCATGGAAATGTGCTCGAATTGTAAGTAAATGTTTTGTATAGTCAATGCCATTTGATTGGAATTCGGCCAGCTGCTTTATGAATATGCATTGTAGAACACGTACCTAAAAAGTTAATAATGTGTGCAACGGAAATTTCTAGCTAGCATTTACAGTTGCATTTGTATGTTTGCACACAGTTATTTGCCTATCTTAGCGCTTGTTTGTCCAGCAGCAGCATCGACCAATTGCCAATTGGAATGAGAATAATGCTGGGATGACACTTGTTAGTTTTTACATTGTGAGTTTTGCTATTGGCATGTGAATTATGCGGTCATGACACGTTAGTCTTTTCGTTTCCAATTGGAATGACACTTGTTCGCTTTGTTTTGAGTGTGACAAATACAAATACAATTGAATTGAAATCCTGCGTGCTAACAAGTGTCATTCACACGAAATTTTCATTTTTGATCAACTTATGCACCATGAGAATATCAATAACATTTTCATTGTCATCTCATGCGGAGGGTGGTCTAAAAATAAAACGGTCACATCTTGTGTAGACAGGGCGCACGCTCACACGTGCAACTGAATAATTAGCTTATGAAATCAACTTGGGTGACCAACAAAAAGAAAACAATTTTAAAAACTAAACAAACATATCTAATATCTGTCTCTCAACTCGGCTAGTCGATGCGGATGAGATACGTCGACTGGGCAAACGTTTCCGTAAACTGGATCTGGACAATTCGGGGGCGCTGAGCGTGGATGAGTTTATGTCGCTGCCGGAACTGCAACAGAATCCGCTGGTGCAGCGCGTCATCGACATCTTCGATGCGGATGGCAACGGCGAGGTGGACTTCAAGGAGTTCATCCAGGGCGTGTCCCAGTTCAGCGTCAAGGGCGACAAGTTGTCCAAGCTGCGCTTCGCATTCCGCATCTACGACATGGACAATGACGGTTACATTTCAAACGGCGAACTGTTTCAGGTGCGTACTCCACTCGAATCGGATAAAACGAATCCACTTTTAATCCATTTTCTACGCAGGTGTTAAAAATGATGGTGGGCAACAATCTGAAAGACACGCAACTGCAACAAATTGTGGACAAGACAATCGGTTTCGCGGACAAGGATGAGGATGGCAAAATATCCTTCGATGAGTTCTGTTCGGTTGTGGGCAATACGGATATACACAAGAAGATGGTTGTTGATGTTTAAAACGAAAGGAGAAAGCCAGAGCTGAAGCTGATCAAGTCGGATAGGTTTACGAGTAACGTGTACTTTTTATATATATATGCAAAATGCAAATAATTTTCACTAGTTACTATTTATTTTTTTATTTTTTATATATATATATTGTTTGTTTTCTCTCTTCATTTTTAATATAATTGTTTTTTTTTTTATTATTATTATTATTTTTATTTTTGTATTGTTATCAAGCTGTGAGTTCATAAAGTAACAACAACAAAAAAGATATTTACACAGCTGTCAGTGAGCCAGTTTTTCAAATCACTCGCTTCAACGCTCCTACAAAATAATATCACATTTTCTAAAAGAAAAACAAAACAAAAAAATTAAACACAATTTTTTAAAAGTGTATCTCTAAGTCGTAAAATAAAGCAAAGGGAAAACACATAAATCGCTGCCTGCAATATCTATATATATATATATATAGGCAGAAAGAGAGAGATAATTAATTATGCGCCTCCTACTTACATACTTCTTAAATAAATATATAGTCCTAATTTATTATACAACAAATTATATATATATACACGTCAAGAATTGAAACAAAAACAAAACTACGTTAATGTTGAAGTGAAAAAGCAAATAAAGCAAACAAGTTGAGCGTTTTTTTTTAATATTCAACAAACTTGAATGCTCTTTTCAATTCGAAATCAAATACAATCTTTATACAAAACTATTTAAACATTAATCAAATAAGAGGCCCAACACATAAAAAAAAATTAACAAATGTTGGTCAAGCACAAAAAATCGTGTGTTCATAAGCTTTAAACTAATTTCATAATTAAAAAACAAAAAAATTGTGTGTGTGAGTGTCTGTCTGTGTGTGTGTTTGTTGTGGTATTTTATGCTATATAATTAATATCTGTTTACAAACTTGACTTTTGTATTGACTTATTCTTAGATTTTGTTAATTACTTCTAATTCTCCTGTGATTTGGCCAAAAACAAAATCTAAACAAGCGTGCATGAAGATAAGCAAAATTGAAACTCCGCTAGCCTCTTATATATATATATATATATATATATATATATATATATATACATATATATATATACATATATATATATATACATATATATTTACATACTATACTATATATTATATATTCATATACTCTTTATGAAACTCTAATGTATAGAGCTTTTAATACACAAAAAAAAGAAAACAAAAACAAAAAATCGTGCTATGTTCTTAAAACTTTTTTACTAATAAACAAATTGTTTAACATAAAATTATTAAGGGAAACAACAACAACAACAAATATGATATTTGATACTATACGCATTAAAATAACACAATTTTCTCAATTACAACATATATATTTAATATGCATATGAAAATTGCATACATACTTACAACTAATTCTAATCAAGTTAACTTAGTAATTACATAAATCAATAAATTTATATAAATATATGACGAAATCGAATAATTATACATATGACGGTTGATTAACAAATTTTATACTTAACTTATATTAAATGAAAAAAAAAAAACGAAACTATAGTTAAATGAATTAACAAAATGCATGTTAAAAATTTTTACAATTAGCAAATTTTTTGCACAATCGCCATTCAATTTGTTAGCTAATCCTAATCAATTTTTTTCATAACAACATTTATATTAACGAATGCAATTTGTAAAGTCAGCCAAAGATATGAAATGCTCTTTCCACAGCTGTAAAACAACAACAACAAATAAAACAAGAAGGAAATCATTAAAGGAAAACTCAGTTAGGCGGCTCGTTGAAGCAATAAATAAATATATATATATATACTACTTTACGATAACAACAGATTTTTATTTGATTAGTTGATTATATATATCTATATATCTAGCGACGGCAAACGCAAACTGATTTTCCATTGCAGTAGCCGCCTTTGAAGCCCTTGACCAGACAGTGGGCGGCACAGGCCGAATTCTTCACATTCCACAAACTCAAGAGGTCGCAGGTAGCGCGCTTTTGGCGATGATACACTTTGGGAACTGCAGTCGCCTCCAACTCAGCTGGTTCAGCCAGCTCCACGTCAAGTTGCTCCTCGACCACAGGTTGGGCCAGGGCGAGGGCCAGGATCACCAGGAAGCCAAGATACAGAATAAGCTTCATTGCAATTGAGAGTACTTCAGATAACTGATGGAGCTGAACAGCCCTGCACTCGGTTTTTATACACCTTAAGTCTGTCTGTTTTTGTCTGCGCTGTGATCTATTAGGGGAGTCCCGGTAGGTTCAATTTCATGGTCTTCCTGATTCGCAAGTCGATCACGTACAAGGGGAATTTTGTCGCCACCATGGAAGTTAAGTGGCTGTTCCAAGAAGATAACAATAAAATGACAACACCCACATCTAGGGAACTGTGTTTGCATTCAGTCCATTGAGTAATCAAATAGCAGAAGTGGGGTTTCACTTCAAGCTTTTCTTATTATTATTTGGTTTATCTTTAATATGTATATAATTTTGTAAAAAACCTTATCAATCAATCAATAGCAAAGTGTACACTCTAATACAAATAAACAAAATACTTGTGTAAATTATTAAAAATGTATATCTAAATATATTTATTTGCTTTGTAAATCAAATAGCGAAATGATTCAACTTAAATGACTTCAAGTAAATTGGCGCCAACAGTTTGAATTTCGTCAGCCTGTCGCAAGTATTCGTTATTGTAACGAGTCGCTAACACAGGTTTTAGCGTTGCCAGCCCTTGTAATAGTAAGCAGTTACTTGTAAATGGCGCCATCAAATTTGAAATGTTGTACCCATGAGTACTTGTAACGAGTCATCAGCGAATTTCACAATGTTGCCGTACCGCGTTTCGCCAGCCCTGGCATTTATCACTGCACAAAAGTTGATTTCAAAAAGCATTTGCTCGTTTTTAATGAATTTAGCTAATTTCTGTGTGCAAGCAAGTAGACAAAATGTCTGGCATAGACGGCATTTACTCCTTACGGCTGGTCATTGCCGATTTCTACATGGAAAAGCCGATTTTTGGCCTGGATCCCTGTTACTCCGAATTGCGCGGCAAGGAAATTAAACGCGTAAGTAAAACAATTTTTGCGAGAATAGCCCGAAAATAATTGATAAATTAAATTATTGATCAACAGGTGCCCATTGTGCGCATATTTGGTGCCAATGCCAATGGGCAAAAGTGCTGCATGCATGTGCACGGGGTGTTCCCATACTTCTATATACCCTACGATCGGAGGGACTTTGAGTCCGTGGAACGGGGCATATTGCAAATAGCGATGCATCTGGACAAGGCAATCAATGTGTCCCTGGGCCAGGGCAGTTCCAACGCGCAGCACGTCTTTAAAATACAACTGGTAAAGGGCATGTAAGTGGATTCTATATATATATATGGATAAATATAGATATATATAAACTTTTCCAACTCTTTTTAGACCCTTCTATGGTTATCATCGCACCGAGCACCAGTTTTTCAAGATTTTCATGTTCAATCCGCGCTTTGTGCGACGCGCGGCAAATTTGCTGCAAAGCGGCGCCATTCTGAGCAGAAATTTCAATCCCCACGAATCGCATGTACCCTACATTCTGCAGTTTATGATCGATTACAATCTGTATGGCATGAGCTATCTCCATGTGCCCCTCGAGGTGGTCAAGTTCCGCCGCCAAACGGATGAGGATGGTAAATGTTAACTGGAGAGATCCAGGCCGACTAGAGATTAACCTTTAGATGATCTCTTCCAGTTGTGCCCTATGCGAATGTCAAGCCCCAGCAGCTGCTGGACACCTCCGGTGTTAGGAAGATGGCCTGTAGCTCATTGGAGGTTGATGTTAGTTCCAATTTCATTCTGAATCGCTTTCAATTGGTCGCCAAGAGCAGCTCCACGCACACGAATCCCGGCATCGAGGCCATTTGGCATGACGAGCACGTGCGGCGCCAGAAACTGGCCCAAAGCCAGACACCAAATGCGGTAACTGTTAACATGGAAATCTTATTATTTCTTCATCTTAAAATCTGTTCGAAACACAGCTGCCCGTGCTGCAGGTGCCGCCCACACAGGAGCGTCCCAATGTGGAGATAGCCGAAAGTGATAGCTTCTATCGCGCCGCGCTGGAGAGCAAGCTCATGTCCTTGGATCAAAGCTCGGATCAAACGCCCGCGGATCAGACACAGATCAGCAATGCAAATGTGACGCTGCAGACAAGCGCCAAGGAGCAGCGGCGACAGTTCAACCTGCAAAAGCTGCTGGTCAACGCGGTGTATCCCGACGAGTGCACCCAGGAGGCGCAGCAGCAGCTGATCAATGCATCCGTCATACTAAATCATCTGTCAGGCAGCAGCAGCCTGCCGAGCCTGGACCAGGTTCCGGACAACGAGGAGGACGCCTTCCTGGATGACACGTTGGTGGATGAGCAGCTTGTACAAACGCAGGGTCCAGTGCCCCACGATGCCACCCGTGAGTGGATTATGCTTAAGAAAAATTAAAGAGATTTCTCTAAAACTAATTGCGAACAGTGCGCACGGAGGATCTGGAGCTGCTGGATGTGCTGCAGCAGCTGGAGGAGCAGAACGCAAATGAATCGCACATCGATTTGGACAGCTCCCTGGCGCCGCTTTCGCAGCAGCACAAGCACTGTAAACTTGGCTAAAAGAAACCAAGCTAAGTTAGTTAATAATCAAATATTGTTTTAGTTGAATTAACGCCGGAGCTGCTGGACAAGCAGACGGCAGCTGAAGCCGCTCAGCAGCCGCTGTCCGATGGCGACAGCGACAACTCGGATGCGGACAACAGCGCCGGCAACGTGCACGACTTTTCCATTGCACTGGACGACATTGACGAGCTGCTGCTCAAGCTCAGCCAGAGCCAGCCCAAATCGCAGCCCAATCATCAGCCGAAAATGCCCCAAGTGGATGGCGCCGATGATGATCAGCTGCCGCGCACGCCCACCAAACAGCAAAAGTCCAGGGCGCAACAGCGATCACCGCCGGGCACGCCCACAACGCCCAAGAGTCGCATCAGCATGCAGCAGCCGCGCACGCCCAAATCGAGTGCGGCCAAGAAATATGCGCCGTTGCCGCTGACCATTACCAGCCGATCCGCGCAGAGTAAGTGCAGCATCTGGAACTTGAAGTGCTGATTAACCTTAATAAATGATCTTGTGCAGAGCTAGCGGAGGCGCCAGCGAGCAGTCAAAAACTTGAGACGGGCGTTAGGAGGTATTATTATTTATTGTTAATTTTAATCTATCGAATATATGTGAATATAACTTGGACTGCCTTAGATCCAGTTTAGCACTGTTATACTTCCAGTCGTACAATCTCTAACCGATCTCTTTGTGCTTATCCCAGCCCAGCCATAACGCTGCGCAAGAAGCTGGCCATGACGGAGCTGCGTCGCAAAAGCATCTCCGCAGCGGGGGTCACTGAAGTGTCCAATATGGCAACAACTCCAGATGAGCCGTAGGTGTATTTAGACTACTTTAAACACTTGTTGTTCATTCAAGAATTTCGCTGCTTTCCAGTACTCCTCTACGGCGTAGCACGCGCAGTCGCACGCGAGATTTGGACAAAACGCACATCATATGCTCCCTGACGCCGCGGCAGAAGAACGCGCGCATCTCGGACGTGTTTGAGGCAGCTGCCACTTCTGTGGAGCAGAAGAAGCCGCGGCGCAGTGCACGAAATAGCGCCAAGCAGGTTGTAGAGGAACCAAAGATAGCGAAAACAGAGCCCAGTTTGGAAGCGATTCACCAGCCAGCGGATTCGCCTGCTGCAACCAGCGATGATGAGGCGATTGTATCCGATACGGAGAGCGATAGATCTGTGGCCAAGCTGCGCAAGACGCCGAATTTGCGACGTTTGCGGCGGAGTTTTCGCGATTCGTTGCTAGCCAAGCAAGTGACGCCAAAGCCAGAGAGTGAAATGGCCGTAGGAGCTGTAAGCCAAATATCAGCGAGTACAATGAGCCCAGCTTCAACGAGTCCGGTTACAGCAAATAAATTAGCAGCGGGTACAGTGAATCGCACTAGAGCGAGTAAAAAGATAGCAATGGATGAAAAACCAGAGAGTACAGCACAGGCGAGTGAAGCGGCAACGAATAAAATAGCGAGTCCAAAAAATCTGCTTTCAGCGAGTAAAAGGATTGTGACTGCAGTGGATGAAAAGCCAGCGAGTAAAACACGGACGAGTGAAGCGGCAACGAATAAAATAATAGCGAGTCCAAAGAATCTGCCTTCAGCGAGTAAAAGGATTTTAACTGCAGTTGATCAAACGCCAGCGAGTGAAACACGGGCGAGTCAAGCGGCAACGAATAAAATTCCAGAGAGTTCAATAAATCTGCCTTCCGCGAGTAAAAGGATTTTGACTGCAGTGGATCGAACTCCAACGAGCAAAACACGGGCGAGTGAAGCGGCAACGAATAAAACAATAGCGAGTCCACTAAATCGCACTCCAGTGAGTAGAGTTCGTGCAAGTCTCACAAATCACACTCCAGCGAGTAAAATTATGGCGAGTCCAGCCGCAACGAGTGGAACCCCAAAGAATTCAATGCTCCACAAAACTGCAAATGGAGCTAATGAGACGCCGCAATGCAGTCCGAGGAGCACAGATTGCAATACGCCGGAGCTGATGAAGAGCTTCTATGAGCACTCGTTGATTATCAACAGTCCGTCCGTGTTCAGCGATGATTGGGAGAGTCCACAGACGATAGAAATTCCAGCTAAGCCCAGCGACAGCTCAAGCAATTCAACAGATGCCAACACATTCGTGATGACGCCCCTCGAACTGCCGCCCAGCTACGAGGAGGTGCTGCACAGCTGCCGCAAACTGGACATACCGGAGCACGTGTTCCAGCAGCCGTTCTACAGCAATCCCGCCGATGTGAGCAAAATGACGGAGGTGGGATTTCTGGTGCTGCGCATACCGGGCAACAAGCTCAACGATCTGGAGCCCTTTCACAGCGATGTGCTGTCCACCAATCAAGGTCTGGCCGGCTGGCGTCGCAGGCAGCTGGTGACCATTGGCGGACCGGCCATGTTGCAGCGGTATCGCAACGAGCAGCAGGTGCGGGAGTACTTCAGCAGCGAGCAGCGTCTGGTGATGGAGCCCGCGGTGAGGCCACCCGGCAGACAGGACGCCAAGCTCTGGCTAAAGGCCAGGGAGCTGCTGAAGCAGCGACAGGGCGAGCAGGAGGAGCGCGTCCAGGGCAACGATGTGGATAGTCCCATTAAAATCAAGCGCCAGAAGATCACCATGATGCTAAACGAGGGTGACGATGAGGACGCTGATGAGGATGGGGAGCTCAACTGCAGCGGACTAACGCTGACGCCCATGTCACCGACGCAGCTGGCCAAGGGAACGCCACTCAGCGGCAAAGTGCGCAGCAGGCGCGGCACAAAGCTCCAGTTTGAGGCAGCGCAGGAGGAGCTGCCCGGCAGCAGCCAGTCGAGTGAGAAGAGCGTCGCCAGCAGCGCCGCCTTGGATGCACTGGAGCGCAGCTCGTTTGTGCGCCAGCTGGAGAGCGTCGGCAGCCATGAGCTGAGCTTCGGGCTGACCCATGCGACGCTGGACAACACATTTGGCTTTAAGGTCAATCTGGAGAATCTGCAGCAGGCCAAGGCGGACATTGAGGTGAGCCCCAATCCGCTCTCTCTCTCTCTTATTCCATATCTAAAATCTTGCCTTGCAGTGCAACCATTTGACCACCATGACCCTGGAGTTGTTTGTGCCCACGCGCGGTGAACTGCAACCGGATCCGATGCACGATGAGATTCGTTGTGTGTTCTATGCCATTGAGCACAGTTTGCCACCGGTGGATGGGGTGCAATCGCTGCCCAGCAAAGCCTGCGGTTACATTATAGTCAGCGATGGCCAGGATCTGATCGACGAGGGACGTCATCATGGCCTGGATGCGGACATTGAGCTGGAGGTGGTGCCGAGCGAGGCGCAGGCTTTGGAAGCGCTGCTGGCGCTGTGCGCGCGCTGGGATCCGGACATCTATGCCGGCTACGAGATCGAAATGGGCTCCTGGGGCTACGTCATTGAGCGTGCCAAGCACTTGTGCTTCAACATTGGACCGCTGCTGTCGCGGGTGCCCACGCAGAAGGTGCGCGACTTTGTGGACGAGGATCGCGAATCGTTCACCGATCTCGACGTGGAGATGAAGCTCTGCGGTCGCATCCTGCTCGACGTGTGGCGGCTGATGCGCTCCGAGATCGCGCTGACCTCGTACACGTTCGAGAACGTGATGTACCACATCCTGCACAAGCGCTGTCCCTGGCACAGTCCGCGCGCCCTAAGCGATTGGTACGCCTCCCCCGCCACCCGCTGGATTGTGCTCGAGTATTATTTGGAGCGGGTGCGCGGCACCCTGGCGCTGCTGGGTCAACTGGATCTGCTGGGACGCACCAGCGAGATGGCCAAGCTGATTGGCATTCAGTTCTACGAGGTGCTGTCCCGCGGCTCCCAGTTTCGCGTGGAGAGCATGATGCTACGGTTTGTGGAACTCAACTCTCCAAAATGCCTATTGATTAGTTAATCTGCCCCCCATCTCTGCAGCATTGCCAAGCCCAAGAACCTGGTGCCGTTGTCGCCGAGCGTTCAGCAGCGCGCCCACATGCGTGCGCCGGAGTACCTGGCGCTCATCTTGGAGCCGGAGTCGCGTTTCTATGCCGATCCGGTCATCGTGCTGGACTTCCAGAGCCTCTACCCCAGCGTGATCATCGCCTACAACTATTGCTTCTCCACGTCTTTGGGCCGTGTGGAGCATCTGGGCAGCAGCGGCGCCTTCGAGTTTGGCGCCTCGCAGTTGCGCGTCTCGCGCCAGTTGCTGCAGCAGCTGCTGGAGCGGAATCTGGTCACGATCTCGCCCTGCGGGGTGGTCTTCGTGAAGCGAGAGGTGCGCGAGGGCATTCTGCCGCGCATGTTGACCGAAATCCTGGACACCCGTCAGATGGTCAAGCAATCGATGAAGCTGCACCGCGACAGCTCCGCGCTGCAGCGCGTCCTCCACTCGCGCCAACTGGGCCTGAAGCTGATGGCGAATGTCACCTACGGCTATACGGCGGCCAATTTCAGTGGCCGCATGCCCGCCGTCGAGGTGGGCGATTCGGTGGTGTCCAAGGGCCGCGAGACGCTCGAGCGCGCCATCAAACTGGTGGAGACCAACGAGCAGTGGAAGGTGCGCGTCGTCTACGGCGACACGGACTCGCTGTTTGTCCTGGTGCCGGGACGCGATCGAGCCGAGGCGTTTCGCATTGGCGACGAAATCGCCCAGGCGGTGACCGCCCTGAATCCGCATCCGGTCAAGCTGAAGCTGGAGAAGGTCTACCAGCCGTGCATACTGCAGACCAAGAAGCGCTACGTCGGCTACATGTACGAAACGCCCGAGCAGCCGCAGCCCGTCTACGAGGCCAAGGGCATTGAGACGGTGCGTCGCGACGGCTGCCCGGCGGTGGCCAAAATGCTCGAGAAGGTGCTGCGGCTGCTCTTCGAGACGGCGGACGTCAGCCAGATCAAGCAGTACGTCTGCCGGCAGTTCACCAAGCTGCTATCCGGACGCGCCAATCTGCAGGATCTGATCTTTGCCAAGGAGTTTCGCGGCCTGAACGGCTATAAGCCCACCGCCTGTGTGCCGGCGCTGGCGATGACGCGGTGAGTTCCAAAATTAAACAAGACGATTCCTGATTTTACTTATTTTGTAAATCCATCCACAGCAAATGGATGCAGAAGGATCCCAGGCGAGTGCCGCGTCGCGGTGAGCGCGTGCCCTTTATCATCGTGAACGGACCGCCGGGCGTGCAGCTGATCCGCCTGGTGCGCAGTCCCCACGAGCTGTTGGCCAACGAGGGCTACAAGATCAACGCGATTTACTATATAACCAAGGCCATAATACCGCCGCTCAATCGCTGCCTGCTGCTGATAGGCGCCGACGTCAACGATTGGTAAGCGGATAATATCCGGCTCTGTCAGATTAAACTCTCAAATTTTTTGCATCCGCAGGTTCAGCAATTTGCCGCGCAAACTGCTCATGACGCCCGCAATGGGCGCGGCTGGCGAGCTGATGAATCGCGGCAGCGCCAAGTCCACCATATCGCAGTACTTCTCGACGACCAACTGCATCATCGACTGCGGCCGCCAGACCAAGGCGGGCATCTGCACGGACTGTGCGCGCAATCCCAGCAAGTGCGTCACAACGCTGCAGTCGAAGCTGGCGCAGCTGGAGCGCGGCTATCGATTGACCCAGCAGATATGCCAGGCCTGCTGCGGCCGGCTGGGCGAACTGAAGTGCGGCTCCCTGGACTGCCCGGTGCTGTATGTGCTCGAGGTGAAGCGCCGGGAAATGCAGCAAATGCCGCACATACAAAAACAGCTAGAGGAGCGTTTTTTAAAAGCCAATTAGATAGTAGATAATTTTTTTTTTTTTCATTTTTGTATATTTAACTTGGCTGACTTTTAAAAAATTTTAAAATACCACACGCTCAACATTCAGCCAGCATATATATATATATATATATATATGTACATATATATGTAAATAGCTTAAACACTACGTATGCATGTGTGTTTGGGTGTGTTTATAACATATATGCATTGTTAACTATTGATATTGTTTTTGTAATATGAATTTCATTTCATTTACTAAAATAAGTTTCTGTGAGTTTTCTTTTGTATTTGCATTAAATATGTATATATTTGTATGTATGTTTGGGGTGTGTGTGTAATATTCAAATGGTAATGCGCTTTTAAAATCTAAAATAGTATTACGAGAACGTTGCAATTTAACAATTTTTGTTTATCCAATGTGTTTAACCAAATATAAATAACAATTAATATGTATGTATATAGCCATGTACATAGTTGAAATTTTTGTTCTTTTGATTTTGTTGTTTGCCCTGATTTATTATTTATATTTATATTAAATGTACCTAAACAATTTGCAATTGTATATGGTTATTAAATTGAGCGCGTGTTTTTGCTGATAAACAACGTTTATCGTTTACATGTATAAACTTTTGTGAAAAAAAAAACCGTACAATAAAAATAGTTTCAAAAATTCTTTTGCACAGTTGGCATAAGGAACACTTTAGCTGCTCCCCTACATATCATTTCCTTCATCATCATCGTCATCGTCATCCATTTCAAACATCATGGCATTCTTGGCATCAGCCTCATTGCGTTTAGTTTCCGCTTCGTTGTTGGGATTGTTGTTGTTGTTAATGGAACCATTGGTTAAGTCCAGGCCGCTGTCGTGCAGCGACTGTTTCTTGTTCCCCTCGTTATGACGATTGTTGTTGTTATTGTTGTTATGCTGCTTGAAATACTGTGCATTGGCAGCGGTCTGAAAGGAAAATAATAGAAAGAGAGAGATTATAAGAAATTTTACCAAAATTAAGTTAAGGTTTAATGTACACCTTCATTCATAAAATCAATAAATAATTAATAGTTAATAAATTAAGCAGCTACTTAAACAGTGTATTAAAAATGAGCTTTCACTAACATGTACATGTTATTTAATCGCACATTAGCATGTTATGTTTTAACAGCTGTTAGCAATTGCCTAACGTAACAATAAAGTATAGTATTCTATAAAGTATTTACTTAAATTACACACAAACTGTAAACACAATCTAAAGTATTGTAGTTATATCATATCCCATCATGACCTTCATTTAATTCCGCTGATTTAAGTTAAATCGCAATAGCACCGCGAAAAACTGGAAATAACTTGGTTCCTCAGTTTGCTTTAGTTTCAATTATTGTATTTACTTGCGAACTAAACTGCAATTCGTTGTGTACATTTAACCAGGTCATACGCCTAAAAATTCCACTAGCAAACAAGGAATACAATGGGATCAAAAAATAAACCCTGAATAGACTGCGTTAAGGAGTTACAATAGATTTTTAACACTCTGTCTATATAATCAATATTTGCGTCTACCCCTAATTCAATTAGCTTTAATTGGCAAATTAACGAGCTATCGCAAATCAGAAGTATCTATATACCTTGTGGGCGGGCTGCTGGCCATTGACGTGATCCGCCTCCTCGTAGTCCACGGAATCGCCTTCACTGAGGCGACGCTGTTGGGCGCGCAATTTGCAATCACGACGCTTTTGATTCTTCTTTCGCTGGCCCAAAATGCTCGAGTCGAGCCTAATAATAGATATGCGAAATTCAATTAGAGCGAATTGGATACAATTGGCATATATTTTTAGACGCACCTGAACACTTGCTTCATGATGTGATCATTAAATCTAACAGTCTTCTTGCAGCTCTCCGAGAGACCGGCATCGCCGTCGCCGACAACGCCCCGCTCCTCGGGTATGCCGCCAAATGATTGGGAGAAACCGATGCCAGAGCCAGCATCCACCGAGCACGAATACGCCGAGGAGCACTCATCGATCGAGGAGCAGCTGTCCGAGATGGAGGGACGTGGTCCATACCGACTGAAACGCTTCAGTATGCTGCGCTGCACACAGCTGCTGCTGCTGCTGCTCTCATTGCATTCCGAGTAGCTGCGCTGCTTGCGCTGCGGCACCTTCAGCGTCGCCAGCGGCTGCGAAACGTTCTTTAAAAGCTCCGGCGTTGTTTTCTCGACAGTTGGCTGTGGTTGCTGCTGCTGCTGCTTTAGATTTACCTGGTGCTGTTGCTCCAGGTGCTCTTGGGCCGCCTTGAGCTCCTCACAGGCGGACTCCGAGAGGGAGCGCTGTTTCTTGTTGCGCTTGCGCTGCTTCTTGTTTAGCTTCTTCTGTTGCTGTTGCTGTTGCAGCGTCTGTTGTTGTTGGTGTTGCACCTCGAGTCTCTCAATGGGCTCTTGTGGCACGATGGTCACCTCCATTGCCTGCTCCAGTTCATTGTTCTCCATGCTAATATGCAGCGATTTATCGCAGCTCTCATTCTCAATCTCCCCCTCGTTGTTGTTGTTGTTGTTGTAGTGACCAAATACTGGATACTCCTTGAGATCATTGCTATCGGTGCCAGCCAGATAGCTAGTCAACAACGTGCCGTGCTCATTCATATACAGCCGCAAGACCACATTCTGATCGGCTGCATCAACTTCGACATGGTCAAAGTGCAGCTGGGGCTCAAGTTCGTCGGGCAGCTGCACCAGGAACGCATAGTGGGTGGGATAATAGCCAGTGCCCATGGAGGCGAACTGCAGATGCAGGCTGCGCGCCTGCTTCAGTTGCTGCACGGAGTCCGGCTGCACATTGGCCACGTGCAGCACAAAGGCCAGCACATTGTCCAATATGGTGCAGGTGAACTTGGCGGGCAGCTGGTAGTGCAGATAGCTCTTGAGGAATGCACGGGGCGAAACGACAACAAAGGCTGGGACTGTTGGAATGAATGGGGATGAAGATACAAATGAGAATAGTCTAGGGTGGGGGATCATCCACTTACATGCATTAGAATCCTCGGCTGCGTCCTCCAGCTCAACGATGGCCTGGCCCTCAGCCTCAGCCTCATCCTCGGCTGGCGATTCGTTCGGATTGGAGTTCAGCTCCACGCCGCTGTCCTCGCGGCTGAGCATCCGCAAAGTGTCGTGCATATCGCGCTGTTGGCGCGCCGTGCTCCGGACCACGGGCAGCGTGATGCAAAGACGCCGGTGCTCGGTGTCGAAGCGTGCATTGCCGGCCTTATCGTTAACGGTATAGGGCAGATCCAGTTTCAGGCGGTACTTGGCGCCCTGACGCTCGCTGAGCAGATACACGGACTTTTCGGTCACATCCAGGTGACAGTCTGCCGTGGAGCCGAGCAGCGGCAATTCGATTTCGACGATCAGAGCACGTGGCACTGTCACCTGCAGCTTGGCATCCAGCTCATCCGTGTACTCGGCCAGGTCGACGTCGTGGCTGTACTTGATGCTGTACTTGGGCACCGCAAATGTTGGTTTGGGCGTCACTTTCGTCTTCATGGGCAACACTTTTGGCTTTCCGGCGTTCTCCTCGGGCTTCTTTGGATACATGTGTTCCAAGGGATGCGGCTCCCGCTCCTCAGTCGTGGGATTTTTGGATAGCTTGCGCAGCACAGTGGGATGCGCCATACCCTTGTAGTCGAGCTTGGGAAACTTGAGATTGGCACGATCCAAATTCACCTTGTACTCGCGCTCCACACCGTCCAGTGCGGTGTCTATGAGGCATTGGCGAAACTGCGCATTGCGCTTAGCTAGATGCAGTGCATCCGGATGGAAGACAACATCGAACACCTTGCAGAGCTTGTTACTGGCATCCATATCGTCGCGTGGTGGTGTCTGGGCCATGGGTATGGACCAGCTGAGCCCCTTCTGGCCAGTTTGCGAATTGACGGACACCTCATTGTTGGGCCGCTCCACAGCCGTTGAGCTGGCAATGTTTACGAAACACTTGAGCTCGCCATCGATGGACGTCTTCACCACAAATCCCGGCTGGGGATGTATAAAGGTAACGTCGACGCCGCGCTCCTTTTCCAGCTGCGCTATCTCCTCTTCGTAGATTTTACGATTATCCGGATCTTGAATCTCATCGACGTAATCGAAAAATAATTTACGAAATTCCTCGTTCCCTAAAGCCGTGCGAATGCGTTCGAATTCATCATTGCTTATGTCAACCTTCTCATTACCGTATTTCTTTGAGTGTTTATTGCGTGTGGAAGCGGACATAGCTTCAAAATGCTCAAACTTGCACTCTCACTATTCACTGTCGCCTTCTCACTCTCACTGGCGCGCTCGCAATTATAAAAAAAAACTTCTAAAACACTTGTTGCACTATTTCAATAATTTAACAGTTAATAAGGAACCGTACGAAATGCTAGTAAAAGTTGATTGTTGTTGTTGCGTTCTAGTTGGTTCTGCAAAGATAAGAGTGTAAAAGAGGCTCATTTAACATTTGACAGCTGATGCAATAACACTCAAAATTGATTTTCAATAGAAGCCGTATTCTGACGTACGCAAACACACTTGTATATGCCGCTTATCGTTTAATTGTCGTAGGTTTGCAATTCGCAAAATATATAGACAATCAAGCACACCTGTGTATATGTGTTTATATTCATTTAAATCAAAATAATGACACCCAATTCGCAGCTGCCCTCTCCCTCACTCACTCTCTCTCTCTCGAATTCGCAACCACTCTCTCTCTCAATCATTTGCCGGCTGCATTGTGCATTTATTTATTTTGGCACAGCGAATGTAGAACTTACATAGATTATGTAAGAAGGTAATGCGAAGACGGAAAATAACGACATACAGAATAGAAACACGCAGCGGTTTATTATTGAGCGAAAATAAATGTACTGCGTAGTTTTGGCGTTTTGTTGTGGCCGTTGTTTCGTATTTCAGTGTTTGTGTGTTGATGTTTGCGGCGCGAGCGAACTTTTACGAATGAGCATGAAACGCCGGCAAATGGCTGTGAGCGCAGAGGAGGCCGCATGCTGATGTGATGATGTAGGAGAGTGGCGAGGGAGGCCGATAGATAGATAAGCATGGGGTGCTAACCAACCACTTGCCCTCAATTGTTTGTGTCTGCTGTCGTCGTCGTTGTTATTGTTTAGCGAGGTTCTGTATACTAATGCATGAGTGTATGTAATGTGAGCGTTTGTGTTGCGCAGCCCGGACAAGATGGGATGTCAAAACAAACGGTATATATACGTATTGCGTATACAGAAAGGCAGGACAAGATGTTGATAAGAAAAAAGGGACAATTTGGAAAGGACAACAACAACGAAACACATGTTCAGCATGCTTAGTGTGAATGTGTGTGTGTGTGTGTACATGCGTGTGTGTACACGCGCAAAAGAAAATGAGGAAAAATTATTACAGTTACGTGACCAAGGGGAGCTAACGTGTGTGTGTTTGTGTGTGAACGTGTGTTTGTGCACACACTCACACTAAATACGGCGTTTGATCAATATCGATACGAGCTGCAGCAAATTGATTGATTTTCTGCATAAAGTGTGGCCCACAAGCTGAAACCGGTCCGAATAAACTTAATATACGGCTAGCACACGCCCACTTAAACAGGATTCGAAGAGAATTGCACAGTTGACAATCAGCCTGAACTTGAACACGCTGAGAAGTCAATGACCAGTCAACTATCTGCTGCAGCAGCCACAATTAGAAAAACAGTAGAACTAGCCTCGAGGCTGCGTTTTCTGCTCACATGCACATACACATACACATTCACATGCAGATCACACTTACCTAAAAAATATATACAAATTTTACACGTGTGTATTTTTAAATAGTCACACAAGCTTCTTTTTGAGATTATTAATATTATTATTTTTTTTTAGTTAATGTGGAATAGTCTTTGACGTTTTATTCAGATATTCTAGAAACTTTGCAGCTGATCAATTTTTTCCAGGCGAAGCAAGCTGAGGACCGGCTCAGTGTGACCTTAACGAACTTACAACGAGTGCCTTAAATAGTTAGCCACAACAGAATCTGGCATTATTATAACATTTCATAGTACGGTCACCCATATCACTGTAGCTTAACATTTAAGCATATGTAAGAGTTATTCGGGTGGCCACAGCTGTAAATATTTGGATGTTGGTGTTGGGTAACACAACACCATTAGTGTTGGCTAAAAAACAATGGCAATGGAGTCAAATTTATTTTTGGTTTTTCTGTTGTCAATTCTTTTATATAAAAATGCGAAAGGTGTGTTTAATTATATTCCAAAGAATAATGCAATGTGTCAGCATTGCAAATGGCCGCTCACAGGCACAAGTGTATGACTTTAAAAGCGGCAATGTGCGCTGAAAAAATGATGCCTACGCTGCTTATTTGTTTGTGTGTGTTTGGGCCACAATTTGTTTTCATATGCTACTGTTCTGATCAATTGCGCCGCTTATAAAAGTAACTGCACAACAAAACGGCCGTTAAGTGTAATGATCGAAAAAAAAATAATGCGTAAACACTAAAATATGCGTTATGTAAACGCCTAATGATATTTATGTGGGCGAACGCAGCATAAAAGTGCATTTAAAATCGACACACACACACACATGCGTGTTATTTGTGTATACACAAAAGCGAATGCGTGTGTGCGTTGAGTATTTCTAGCCTGTGTATGTGTAACTGTTATTCTCCTGATGTTCTTGCAGCGGAAATCAATGGACTTTTGCTAGATGAGCAACAGGATATGGATATGGAATTACCGCCGCACATCAATGGAAAGGAGTTTCCAGCAATACCACAGAACTCCCTGCTAACGCATCCCAGGTAACATCGAAAATATAAATAAAATTACTTTCATTCATTGCTGCAAGTAATTGGAGTCAGATTTATCCGTTATTCGGCGCTGAGACAAAAGAGCATATTTTAAGAGAGTGTGCCGTTACAATATCGGTGTGTGCTTTGTTTACATTGCGTTGCAATCGGCAAGAGTTCAAATTTTAATTGCGGTGCTTTAAAGTTTTTGCAACACTTAAGTCCGAGCACATATTTAAAAATAAAAAATAAATTTGAATCAATTATTTTTAATATAAAAAATATTCAGATATTGTGACGTCACAATGCAAAGTGATCAGAATAACCTGTAGCTCTCTCATTCCATTTATTCCAATATTGGAAATGTGGAAGTCCAAGCCATAGTGAACATTTAAATTCCTGTAAACCGATTTATTTAGTTAAAACTCTTATTGCTATAGTCTAACTGCCCTCTAACTCCCTCTATTTACTAATTCATTCATTTCACACGCTGCACTCCTAAATAGGAGACATGTAAAGAGTAAGCGACGCATGAAAAGAAGGTAAAACCTTTAGCATTTTCCCGTCTGTTGCTATTACCCCACACACATACACAATCACATACACACACACATGTTACATATTCGCATATTTTCTAATCTGGTCTTTCTGCATGCACAGATTAAAGTGTTTTGCGTGCGAACCGCCCTGTCTCGATCCCAACGAGCACGCCCATACCTGCCAGAATGCCATACAGGTGAGTACAGTATAGATTTATTTATTTTTATAAATTTCTATATTTGAAAATCGTTGTTTGCAGTGCTGGAAATCACGGACACGCGATGCCGTTGGCCAGGAGCAGGTGTCACGCGGCTGCACCACGTCGCAGGATCAATTGCAACTGATTTGCAGTCAGAACGGACTGAACAAGCTCAATGGACCCGCCAAGCGCACCACGGCGAAATTCATAAATGTCGTCTGCTGTGCCAGCGATTTTTGCAACGACGGCGAATTTCCCGAACTTCCGCCGTTTGTTAGTGGCGATGTGGCAACGGTGATCACCGCCGACAGCAGCAACATTAGCAAAATGGCAGCCGCCATTTTGGGTCCCTTTCTGATCATCACGCTGATGGGCGCTGTGGCCGTTTATTTGCTGCGACGCAGCCATCGCAAGCGGCTGGCGGCAACGCGCATCAAACAGGATCCCGAATCCTATCTGGTTAACGATGAGCTGTTGCGCGCGACCAGCGCCGGCGATAGCACATTGCGTGAATATCTGCAGCATTCGGTCACTTCCGGTTCCGGTAGCGGCTTGCCGCTGCTGGTGCAGCGCACGCTGGCCAAACAGGTGACCCTCATCGAGTGCATTGGCCGCGGCAAGTACGGCGAGGTGTGGCGGGGACACTGGCACGGCGAGAGCATTGCCGTCAAAATCTTCTTCAGTCGCGACGAGGAGTCCTGGAAACGAGAAACGGAAATCTACAGGTAGATGATAATATAATCACACTTGGATTTTGTTGGGCTTTAACGTTTTCAACTTATTTTTTAGCACCGTGCTGCTGCGCCATGAGAACATCCTTGGCTTCATTGGCTCCGACATGACGTCGCGCAACTCGTGCACCCAGCTATGGCTAATGACGCACTACTATCCACAGGGCTCGCTCTTTGATCATCTGAACCGCAACGCACTCAGCCACAATGATATGATTTGGATCTGTCTGTCGATTGCCAATGGGCTGGTGCATCTGCACACCGAGATCTTTGGCACTGAGGGCAAGCCCGCAATGGCACATCGGGACTTGAAGTCGAAGAACATATTGGTCACGGCGAACGGCACCTGTGTCATAGCGGATTTTGGCTTGGCCGTTACACACTCGCATGTCACGGGACATCTTGACTTGGGTAACAATCCCAAAGTGGGCACCAAGCGCTATATGGCACCCGAGGTCTTGGATGAGAGGTGAGTGCGCATGCAGCACTATTGAACAGCCAGTTTTATCCTCTTTGTTGGCCATTGCAGCATTGACATGGAGTGCTTTGAGGCACTGCGCCGCACTGACATCTACGCCTTTGGCCTGGTGCTGTGGGAGGTTTGTCGCCGCACAATTTCGTGCGGCATTGCCGAGGAGTACAAGGTGCCCTTCTACGATGTGGTGCCCATGGATCCCAGCTTTGAGGATATGCGCAAAGTGGTCTGCATTGACAACTATCGACCGTCCATACCCAATCGCTGGAGCTCAGATTCGGTGGGTATCAAAACACTTTATTTTCCCGCGACTTTTGTCCCTAATTCAATATTTTTGCAGCTACTGGCCGGCATGTCCAAGCTGATGAAGGAGTGCTGGCATCAGAATCCAAATGTGCGTCTGCCGGCGTTGCGCATTAAAAAGACTATACGTAAATTAGCTTCCGCTGATGAGAAGATACGTTTAGACTTCGATGAGGTGTGCGTTTAGTAGCATTTAGTTTAGTAATTTAAGTTAATTAATAATTAGCATAAGCGACATTAGTTGAGTTCATTTTGCTAGCAATTAAGTTTCTTTACATTTACTGTTCATTAGACATTTAGTTTTGTGCCTTTAAAATTGCCTTAAATTTAAAATCAAACTCAACTAGAAGTATCATCTATCTATATTATTGGAATCGCCTTTCATTTCAAGTGCCATTACAATTAAGAATTGGTAAAACATTTTTACACTACATTTAAGCTCACTTTTTACATTTACACCCTACACCTACTCGTACACTGGACATGAACAGCTATCAAGCAGCTATATAGTTTCTTTTCTTATCAAGTCTAATGATAGAGTTAATGAGAACGTAAGCAATTGGCGCCACATACACAAACACACAAACATATTGTACACCTAGTTAAGAGCATATGCATGTACATGAATAGTTCCCAACTACATATAGAAGATATATATATATATAATACAATACTTTGTATAATGTACAAATGCGCGCTAATTAAGTTGTAAATGTAGATTACAAATGACTTTAAGGTACTATCAACAAATAAAATACACTTCCTAATTGTTAAGTACAATTTTACGATGTCGTATTATTTTTCAGATTAGATGTTAACTTTCCATATTTTAATTGTATAATATGATAGCTAAAAATTTCTATTCCACTAGGATAATATTTTTTTGACCAAAAAATTCGAAAAAAATTTATTTTCAAAAATGAATATATTTTGAATGTAGAATCAATATATACGATAAATCATGATCAAAATGCCCTCAAACATGAAAATCGGTTTACTTTTGGCAAAGTTATGGGGGTTTAAAATATGTGAGGCATCGATTTAAGAACTTTACTTGTCAAATTTTTTGTCAATTTTGGCATGATTTTTGACCAAAAATTGTACCCCTCCAAAATCATGTTTAATGTTGTTTTTTATGCTAATTATGACAAATACAATCGATTAAAAATAGAAATTCGCCATTTTAAATTTAAAAAAATTTTTTTTTTTCGAAAATCAACAAGGGGGGGGTCTATGCTTTTTTGACCAAAAAATTCGAAAAAAATTTATTTTCAAAAAT
>SCDY01001725.1:0-23709 GCA_004143825.1 Drosophila micromelanica
TCGTCCTGATCAAGAATATATATACTTTATGGGGTCGGATATGCTTCCTTCTGCCTGTTACATACATTTCAACAAAACCATAATACCCTGTTTTAACCTATTTTCAATGGGTGTATGATAAATTTCATAAAAATACATACATAAATTCACACAGACAAATGCACGCTCTAAGCTCGATAGCTGCGCTTGCCCCCCCTAAAGAAATCAAATCCTTGTTTTGCTCTTAGCTAAATGTATGATCGTTATGAATTTTCAGGATTTATTAAGAGCATGACAATGTATGTAGAAGTTAATTTTCAGTCTATATTATTTGATTTGCTTTTTATATCAGTTTATCGATATTAGGGGCGATTGGGAGAGGTATCCAAAATCCGCAAAATGCACAAACATAACTCTGCTCTTGTAGTCTCGATTTGTATCGATATAATAAAACGGAGTAGGTAATCAAAAATACTAATAAACTTTGTCTGCGTATTATATAAACGAAATTAATGAGACCAAGATTAGCTTTCTAGCTTTGGTAGTTTCGCTGAAATCGCTGCGTTCAAACAGACGGACATTGCTATATCAATTAAGCTCAATGTTCTGATCAAAAGTACATACGTCACATACATTTGTGCAAAACCATTATATTCTTTTAGCCATTTTTGAAGGGTTGAGGGTATAAAAAGTTTACGGAATAAATATAACTAACTAAAATCCTATATAACAAAATAAATCTAAGAAAGGAGAAATAATAATAATAGTAATAATAATAATAATATTAATAATAATAATAATAATAATAATAATAATAATAATAATAATAATAATAATAATAATAATAATAACAACAGCAACTATAACAATTATAATAATAATATCAGTAATAATAATAATAATACGTAATAATAATAATAAATGATAATAATTAAAATAAATCGACAAAAGTCTCGAGTACAAGCACTGATTATGAATGGAATCGGCGCGTTGCTAAACTCCCGTGGTGGGAGCCAAGTGGAACTACCAACAACAGAAAAAAAGGAGCTCGAATGATGGCTTTGGAGTTTTGACTTAAGAAAGGCGGTTGTGAAGGACGCATATTGCCAAAGTCTGGACACGACTAGCCGATCTGGAGGCTCAGTTCGATAAGGTGATGGACCCTTCGGCGAACATCGACTGAATAGGCGTGGGCCTGGAGTCTAGACACAAATCTAAGGGGAATTTGTTGGGCGAATGAATCACCTAACGGCATCAATTTAGACCAGCTTCCTCCTGCCATGGACAAGGTACTGACAGACAAAGCCGCTTGTTTATAGCCAGTCGACTCCGGGACGCACCGTGGGATACATTTCCCGCCGCCATGATAGCATAGCAGATTTAACAGGTTTTTCTCCGGCGTTCCTGGGGCAGGGTGAAGAATCCTGCTTTCCTGCCACGTTGTGTAGTGAAGTAATGCCAGGATCCTGAGTCACCTAACAAAAGCCATAAGAGATGGCGAAGAGATTAAAGGACTTACAACTTGCGTTGACGAGAGTGGAGTAGGAAAAAAACTGATGCCTAAAGGAAGGGTGCAGGAGAACTTTTTCAACAATCGCCTTTTGAGCGTTTGCCGTTACATCGTCACCAGCACTACTAGTATGAGCACTCGGAAAGCTTTTGGAGGAGGAGTTATAGAATCCAGAAGAAAAAGCCCCTCTACCAGCAAAAGAGCTGCGGAGATCAGATAAGCTTCGGCCAGATCGGCCTGGATTAGACCATCCGGCGATCTCACCTCATCAGGCGGCACAGCAGGAACCTTGGTATATGGATCCTCCGGTCGAGTTGTAGCAGACCAGGCCCAGACAAAGCGTCGCGAACCAAACCAGTTGGCGTCGTCATCTCGGCGTTGATACGAAGCGTCACGCCTCCACGCCGCCGCCTCGCTCACTCGCTGATAAATAGTTAACCGCCGGCAGCGAGCCGCAATACGACCCAATTGCGGAACCGCAGCTTCGGTTGCCAACGACAAAATGGGGTCGTTCGACGAAAATAGGAGCAGTACCTTCCTGCTGTTTCCCGTACGTCGTCCACCAACCACTGTCCTTCTAGAGCAATCACCGTCGCCTCTCCTGTCGCCACCGGCTGCGATAAGCCAGATGACGTCCTCGACATAAAGGACAAAGTTTGGAACTGAGAATTATACTAAATACCCTGGGTCGGACCGCCGCCACGTGCGGCGTCAGTGGGCGCAGTCAGAATCAGGTCGATACACGTGGCCCATGCCGGTGATAGCCTTACAACGGAGGGCGAAAGAGGACGCTGCCTTTGGCGTGCCTTCCGCTCGATAAGGTAAATAAAAAGGAAATACAATTAAATATGTAAATAAGTGTACAATTTATTATTATTGTTATCATTATTATTATAGCTCAATGGAGGAAAATAAAATTATATTAAATTATATAAGAAATGAATAAGAAGTGAATTATTATTTAGAACAATTGATATAGCAAACTGCTACTTTTCTTCTGCAGCATGACCCACGATTTGCTGAAAGCCCTCCAAAAGAGCGGCTCTATAGTAAAGAACAAAAGATGACGGAAGCTTGCCAACTGAAACGGGCTGCAAGAAGATACGAAGCAAACATTTTCAAAGCAGTCGAGTGGTATGTCGACCATCACAAGAAGCGAAGAGGGCAACGAGGAAGAGAGACCACGCAGCGCATAGAAGCCACGGAAGAAAGGCGGCGCCACTAGCCGAGATAATTGCGAATACTCGATTTAGGTATAATTATTATTGGCATTTGTTAAACATCCTTACTTAACCAGTATCAAATATATTTGATTAATAGGCGTAAAGAACCAGAATTGCATAATTGGCCCAAACTTTTAATGCGAAGAGCTGTGGATAATAACCGACTGCGAAATAATCGGGATCTGCGAATGTGGTAGAAATGTGTAGGAATGCGGTTAGGGTTATCACAAAACTCAGTTAGGAGACACGGTCACGGTGACAACCTGGCCTGGTTAGGAATCAAGGTGCCAACCGGATCCGTGTAAGGTAGCAGGTTACAATGCCAATATAGCCAGTTAGGGAACGTGGTTCCGGAACTGTCGTGATCCAGTTAGAAGAATTAGTCATGGTGACAGCCTGACCCAGGCAGGATACGTGGTCACCGAGAGATCCTGAGCCAGTTGAGGGGTGGGGTCACCTGACACTGTTAGGAGACGTGGTTACTGTGACAACCTCACATGGTTAGAAAACCCGTCGCGAAGTCAAGCCGGCTCGAGACTGCACAATCGGGAATGTTAAGAGTAAGCCAGAATTCGTCGTTCAGGATAAAGGAAATAGGTCAATAAAAGTAAAAAAAACCAGCATATTTTTATTTTTTACAAGCATACCAACTCTTTTTAAACAATTCCCAGATTGGAGGGAAACTTTTTCTAACGAAATAATGATGTTACTTGCGTGATATAGGTTAAAGTCTTGTTGGCCGTCACCAAGTTCTTATGAGTGGACATGCTTACTTTTTATAAACGAAAATGAATGAAACAGCAGAAGACTGGCACACGCATCTAAATAGAGAAAACCAGAAACATAAACTCACAACCAATAAACGCGACATTAATGGCGGCTTCTATAAATAATGACGAGGAAAAGCACGTTTTCCAAACACTTATCTAATTGAATATAACAATATAATAAACAAGTAAGATTGCTCTAGTCGGGACCTCCCGACTAACGATAAATAAATTGCATCACGGCTTGCCCGTGAATCGAACCCGAGACCCTTTGCTTCAGATGCAGAACTCTTATCCACTGCACCATACTCACATTCAGATTACTTATGTTATAAAATAACTTAAACATCTTTTACAAAAAAAAAAACTTTCAACGAATCGCTAACAAAATTTTGTTTTTGTTATAAAAATAATTAATATTAATAAGAATTATTGATATTAAAATAAGAAAACATAAATTTCACACTGTCTCATGATTGATTTGCTCGTAAACGAAATGTATGATCGTTATGAAATTTTCAGGACTTATTCAGTGCATCAAAATTAATGTACAAATCAATTTGCAACACTGTAGTATTTGATTTGCATGGAAGTTAAGCGAGCGTGTGTTTTTATTAAAAATAATAAGACAAAAAAATTTAATTCGTGAAATTAAAAAAAATCATTAGGAGTTACAAGATTTGAACCCTGCGACATCACCTCTACGATTGGTCTATCCCACCTAATTGATGGCAAGTGTCAAAAACTGATGAAATGTGCAAATCGAATTTGCACAAAAAAAAAAAAAACACTTAATGAATGTACACGCATGTGGAGAATGCTGCGCTTGGCGCTGCTACCTCGCTAATTATATTTATATTTTCTTTAATAACTTTTGAGTTTCTCAGTAACAGTAGGCTTAAAAATTGAGATGAGACAGAATGTTACATAAATTTGCAAAAAACCTTTAATCCATTTTGGATGGATACAATGTAAATTTAAATTATTAATTAATAACCTCTAAAAGAAACTATTTTTAGCGTCGTCCACGAATGGATTTGAGCCCGCACATTCCAACTTTAGCCGCACGACTCCTAAGGGCTGGACCACTCCTTCGACTAAAGTTGTTGTGATAAAGTTCAGTTTTACTATGCAAAAAAAATTCCAAGAAAAACGCTAGACAAAATTTCGCATTTGCATGCAGCTTGGCCTCCACTACGGAAAAGAAATTCTTGATTTGCTCGTAAACGAAATGTATGATCGTTATGAAATTTTCAGGACTTATTCAGTGCATCAAAATCAATGAACAAGCCAATTTGCAGCACTGTAGCATTTGATTTGCGATTTGTATGGTTTTATCAATGTTGGGGGCGATTGGGGAGAGGTATCCAAAACCTGATGATTGATGATTTAAATTCTTTGTATGCTTTACGCGAACATAATAAAATAAATTTGGTGTCTCTAAAGCTTATAGTTTAGGAGTTATGCTTAAAAAACCGAGTCAAAAAAGCGATAAATATCGATAATAAGAAAACGGAAAGAGTTATCGATCGAATGAGTTCAGGATCAGCTTTCTAGCTTTTGTAGTCTCTGAAATCGACGCGTACATACAGAGAGACGGACAGACAGACAGACGGATATGGCTAAATCGACTCGGCTAGTGATGCTGATCAAGAATATATATACTTTATGGGGTCGGAGGTGCTTCCTTCTGCCTGTTACATACATTTGCCTAAAACCATTATACCCTTTTTTACCCATTTTCAATGGGTTCAGGGTATAAAAATAATATAAAACGAAAAAACAATCGAGACTTTGTGAATGGTTGGGGTCCCCTAATGAGCACAATTTCTGGATAAAGAAAAATTAAGTGATATAACAGGTAAGAAAAATAAGCACCACCATCGCAGACATATCACATCATACACTTTTACTTATGTTATTCTTCTTACCTCTGTTTGTAAAGTAAAAACAATAGTTCATAATCATAATCATAATCAGTTTTGCTTCGGGTGGCTTTTTGAATAAGTGGACAAAACAGAACGTCCTTAGGATAAACGTGGGAGAACGAAGAATATTTTAAATGGAACTCCAGTATACTCACATTTGTTAAAAAATATTTAATATATCTAACACTGAAATGTCTTCTTAGAACAACCATTTGAAGTCGTTATGAGGCAAGAGGCATATTGCGACGTAGCCCACCTATACCGATTTTGTCCATTCACATTAAGTATTCGGATGGCTTGCCTTTAAGTACTCTTTACAGACCTGAACCAGGCCTTCACGAATACCACTTTGAATGAACCTAAACATATCAACATATATATCTCTATCTCTATATTCGCCGAGGGGGCCGGCGATGGGCCGTCGACGACCATGTGAGCCAAGTGTCACGCCTTCACGAGAAGAGGCCTATTCACGAATCGCAAAATCGAGCTTACCCTGCAGCACGCCGTGCAACCGCTGTTGCCGATGATACGCGACGCAAGTCGCCGGCGAAAGGCTGCTGATCAAAAATATACATACATACTTGATGTGGTCAAAAATGCCGCTTTCTCCCTTTTACATATATTTGCACCAATTCATTACACAATTTTTCTATAATGTCAGTTTTGAGTTTATGGATGGAGTTAATCATTCAATCTTGACTTGGCTTGGATATAAACACTGATCGTAGGCCGGTTAAATTCACTGGGCCTAGTCTTTGTAGTGTAACTGAACGATTCGAGTCGACTATAAAGCATATCTGAGGAGTGGTTATAAATCCATTCTCTCGGTGCAAGTGTTCAGTCTATCTTTTTTTGATAATGTTAATTTACTACGGCGTACTCATTGAAGTATCATTGTGGGTGCTGAACTCAGATCGTCCGCCTAACAAAATATAGTGGAGATCATGCTAGTGAGTTTTAGAAATAGGCTCAGCTAAACTCGTTGACAAACCACCTAGTAACGTGGCCCCAGTATTCCGCAGTGATGCAAACGATTCTGAGACGACGTTATTATTATTACAGTAATTTATTTATTATATTAAGGATGTTTAGTTTTACAATGTTTATATTAAATGTGTGTGTGTAATATGTGACTTTAATGAGTCTTTTCGTGTTTTAACGTAAATGCGTGAGTAGCTTATGAGATTCTGGCACCGACTAACTTGATCTCACCACACGCCTAACTTGCTCTCTCACTTCTGTGGCGTCTTTTAATAGCGACGACCACTTCGCGTTTCTCTCTCAAGTCTTTTGTCTTCTTGTTCTTTACCGATTCCTACATTCGGCCCTCCTAATGTAGAATTCGACCCGAATTCCTTCATGAACTCTGCCACAGTTGATGTTTGACACGGACCTTCTCCCTCTCCAACCTTTTCGACATCATAGCGCCCATGTTTGTGAATTTTAACTACCTTATACGGACCAAGATATTTACCTTTCAGTTTTAACCCCACTCCATATTAAGTACGCTTTACAGCAACTAAATCATTGACTTTATACTGTTTTTCTTTCTTTGTTGATTAAAAGCTTGCTGATTTTCTTTTTGCAACTCTTTGATATTCTCCCTTGCTTCTTTTCCCCTTTTCATTTCGTTCTATATCCAGCTCATCAGCCTGCTGTGCTAATTCTTTTAAATCTATACTTTCTGAGTATCGCATATTAACACCTGTCAAAATCTTAAACAGCGCAATTTTTGTACTCCTCGGCTCTATATTATTTATTGTCTGCTGTACTCTTCCCAAATGTTTATACCAACAACCTGGACTGGCTATGCTTTTGACAACATTGGTATCACCATTTTGTGCATACGTTCAACCTGCCCATTGCCACGCGGTACACCTGTTGTGATCATTAAATGCTGTATTTTTTCTTTTTCACAATACTCCTTAAAAGCATTTGCTGTAAAAGCTGCACCTCTGTCAGACACAATTCTACATGGGTTACCCAAATTTAATGCTTGCCTTTCTAAGCAACCTATTACCTCATCGGCACCTGTACTACGTGTAGGATAAAGCCATACAGTTTGCAGTCACTCGAGCTACTTTTCCTTTAGCTTTGGTATGAAGTAAGATTTCTCAACCAAATCTTGTGGTTTCTTCGCTGAAAAATGTCCCTGTTTGTGCGCAATCTGAATTATTTTAGTCTCCATCTGAGACGGAACGACTATTAGTTCACGATCCGGGTCTTTGAAAAGAATTTGGTTCGAAATATAAAAGTCCTCATACCCCTGGTTGTCAACAAGACTTCGAACAACTTTCGTCCAGTCAACCGCCATTTGAGCTTCTTTTAGCTTGTGCATCACACTTTCTGTGACTAAAAAACAAGCAACACGGCTCAAAGCGTCCACATGCCTCATTTTCGTACCTGACCGATGTTCTATCTCATACTCAAAATCTTGCAAGTATATCGCCCATCTGGCCACTCTCAAGGGCACCTCTTTCTTTTTCATAGTCATGGCGAACGCATTACAATCAGTGATGATTTTAAACTTCATTCCCAAGACATATATTCGCCATTTTGTTAATGCTTACTAGTCAACGCTGCCTTTAGCTGTTCAAATGCTACTTGTTGCAATTCTTTAAACTCAAAATTTGAATCTTTCCGCAGCATATCCGATAATGGTTTAGCAATCACTGCGTACCCATCTATAAACTTTTAAAAATACGAAGTCAATCCCAGGAAACGTTGTATAGCTTTTTTATCTCGAGGTATCGGAAAATTCGCCACAGCCTTAGTTTTCTCCTCGCTAGGTCGAATCGTACCCTTCTCGACAATGTAACCTAGGAAATCTACTTTACTTTGCAGAATCTGGCATTGCTTCCAATTGATTCGCAGACCATTTTTAGCTGTAGTCTCAAGAACTCTTTTCAGCTTTTCTAGACCTTCTTCTACATCGATACTTGGAATGATAATATCATCCATGTAAGCTACTGCATCTCCATTTTTAACCAACTCGCGCATGACTGCAATTATGAACCTACTAAAAACTGCGGGCGAGTTTGATATCCCAAACGGTACAAACAAAAGCTCGTATTGCCCTTTTTGCGTAACAAACGACTGTGCGACTGTGGCTCGACCGGTACATGAAAATAACCGTTTGTCAAGTCTAGCGTCGTAAAAATCATAGCTCCCTGTAACTTTTCTATCACACTGTCCGTTTGCACCATTGGAAAATTATCTCGTACTATATTCTCGTTTAACTTTCGATAGTCACAACAAAGACGCTTCCTTCCATTTGTCTTAGCTACCAGCACGATAAGAGAAGCAAACTCTGACATACTTGACTTGATTATCTTTTCTTCTAGCCACTCCTTAATTTGCTCGTCAACTATGTTTTGCTTACCATATGCTAAACGCCGTGGATGTTGGTCAATCGGTAACTCATCCTTCAACACGATTTTCATTTCAACAGGACTATCAACATTTCTTTTAGGCTGACACTCATCAATTAATCGCTTTGCTTTGTCTGCCTGACTTGGATTCAGATGGTCTAACTTTATTTCGCCATCGACTTCATTCTTCTCTAATGTTAACATACACAGACTTTTAAACTCTTTTCGTAATTCTTGGCAATGCTGGTCACCGTTTCGATCACTCTCGCTCTCATTCGCTCTGTTCCATTTTTGGAAACTTTCATGTCTATGTTCTCTAGAATTGTGCTTCCTAATATCGCTTCAAACGCCATGTCGTCATATGCTATAATATGAAATTCCACATCCATGTTAATGTTGTCAATCTTCACCTGAATTATTACGCTACCAAATGTCACTATCTGACTCTCGCCAATACCGGTTAAACATTTTGCCGGGCCTCTCAATCTGACATCCACAAAACCTTTAAAACTGATCTTTGAACTCACAAAAGTCTTTAATTCCAATCCGGATGATGTAAACAAGCTTATTGGCTTTGTAAATACCTCAACTTGAACAATATTGGTTGACTTTTGTTGCTTAACTGGTACTTCGACCCTACACTGAGCTGCTCTATGACCTGGTTTATTACATCTGAAACATTTGCAATCATTTTTTGTAAGTGTGACTCATCTCCACATTTATAACATTTCCTGACCGTGACTGATCCTCTTCTTGATTAATTTTCTACCATGCTGCTATCTGATCCATATTTGCTTAACGGCTTCCATGGACCTCGCATCTTTTGGTATGCCTCGATCTGGATCTTTAATTGTCTCATATCCCTAGCTTGATACAATATGGCTTTATTAACTTTTGAATCGGGAATTCCGTTAACAAAGTACTCTATCATTTGCTATCTCCATTAACGCATACAAATATTCGTTCAATGTTTCCTGCCTCTTCTGCAGTCGTTTTCTAAGTCTTCAAGTTCTTCTATCCACTGATTGATGTCTGGAATATTTGAACCCGAGAATTGCGATACACTACCTTCCACGTCCTTTAACGTGAACCATGACCTTCCATGTGTCGAGTCTGACATAATCCAGCTACACTTTCCACTCTGTTTGTTCCACTACTCGGCCGCTCTACAGCTTCTGACACACTTCTAAATAGCACTTCATCACCTCCGGCGATTGTAATCCAAAATTACCCATCAGCCTTTTTTATAAATCCGCCTTTCTTCCTCTCGTACTGAGTCCAAACTCAGCCAATTTTCCGCGCAATTTAGTGACGAGCAATGCCAAAATCTTTTCTGTATTCATGTTGACACTTATGTGTTTTTATCGCAAACTTATTTAAAATTTAAATTTTATCAAAATTCTGCCAAACCGACCAATTGCCGATGACTCTCAAACTTGTCAAATCAATGTTAAATTAAAACTATGTTAACTTGACTTATAACACTATGTTAGTTTTTCGGCACGTTTGATCGGGTTTTCGTCATCGGTGTCTTTTGTTTCTTTGTTTCGATTGCACGACAATTTTCTGCAACTCACCACGACCCTTACACAGACAGTTCTCTCGACGCTGCACAAACTATACCCACAAGCCACAGCTGCTTGCCTCTATTCGTCTGCTCACGTATGTCTTTGCCGTTCTTACTTCTCTGCTACACGCCTTTCGTCTTGATCAACTCACCACAGCAGCAACACTCTAGCCTCTGCTTCTATGTTCTCTGTGTACTATCCCAAGCGTCGCGTCGTGCCACTCTCAGTAACGGATCTTATTTTGTCTCTCCTGTCGCCTTTCCGCACACAGCTTTCTCTGTCGCACTTCTGTGACTTCCAGCAATTTTCCAAGTCTTTATTTGCAACTTTATGCTCTCAACAATCTTTGTTCACTAAAGTACCATTTAAACACGAAATTGGTAATACATCAAACAGTATTTATACTCGTTCACGAACTGAAAGAGTATATTGGTTTTGTGCAATGTCCGTCTTGCTGGCCGTTCGTCCGTCCGTCCGTCTGTCCGTCTGTCCGTCTGTCCGTCTGTCCGTATGAACGCAATTATTTTCGCCGCTATTGAAGCTGGAGACTTGAAATTTTGGATATATACTCGTGTGTACTCGCGTCAGATAAAGTGTTAAGGATTTTGGGCTGCGTCCACTGGGGGCGTGGAAAATCGATAACACCCAAAATCGCAAATCAAATAAAGTCCACTATTTTAAAGCTAGAGCCACCAAACTTGGAGTGTATATAGCTGGCAACCTCCTTAAAAGATTGACACCTTGATTTCCCGACCATGCCCACGCCCTCGCCCTCACCATTAAAAATCGGATATGGCTATATCTCCCACAGATTTTGACCTAGATTCACCAAATTTTGTATATATATTGCAGGAATGCTTCCCTCAAACAACACTGAAACAATTTTTTGGCCACGCCCACTTTCGCCCCCGTATTAAAAAAACCGATATATCTGCCAGCTCCAATCGATAACACATGTATATTTCCCACAATATTTAAGATAGAGTCACCAATTTGATATGTAGATAGCTGGTGACCTCTTCTAAAGATTGAGACCTTGATATCCCTGCTACGCCCACTAGAACGCCCCCAGCGTCCCACCCCGCCGCAAATGCCTATATCTCCCACAGTTTTCAAGCTAGAGTGCTAGAGAGCACAAAATTTCGACGACGAACCCCCATCCCCACTTACACACCTGCCTTCACCCCCCTATCGCCCACCTTCACCCAAATTACAACAAACCGAAATTTTTCAAAACAATAATAATAATTAAGAATGTGAACGAGTATAACGCAGTCGGTAACGCCCGACTGCAGCGATCTTACTTGTTTTATATAGTTTATGTGAAATGTTCCCATCTCGGACGAGCCCCCAAAATTGTGGCCCCAGTATTCCGCAGTGATGCAAACAATTCTGAGACGACGTTATTATTATTACAGTAGTTTATTTATTATATTAAGGATGTTTAGTTTTACAGGGTTTATATTAAATGTGTCTGTGTAATATGTGACTTTAATGAGTCTTTTCGTGTTTTAACGTAAATGCGTGAGTAGCCTAACTTGCTCTCTCACTTCTGTGATGTCTTTTTAGCGACGACCACTTCGCGATTCTCTCTCAAGTCTTTTACCTTCTTGTTCTTTACCGATTCCTACAGTAATTTTATTAGATGCATGATAATTTTGGTCAGAAGTTGCAGATTTTTGGAAAAAAGATTTTCCTTCGATATAGTTAATAATTGTATCTTATTTTGGCAGTGTGAACGCTGAATGTTTCATTTGATGTGATGTTAAAGAATCATCTGAAATATTGACAAAACCCACTGTTAAAATTGTGCAATGTCCATATTGCTTCCAATATGTTTGTCCGGTTAAACGCAAATTTTTTGCGGCGTCCATACCCACTCAATTCCCCAAAATCAATATCTCTTACATCAAATATTAACCGTTATTGAAGTCCGAGGTACATACTTGTATACTTGTGTGTATCTGCTTCAGATAAAGCATTTTGCATGCGCTCACTACGAAAGTGCATAAAATCGCAATTCGATCAAGTCCAAAATTTAAAAGCTAGAGTTCTATAAACTTGTAGATAGATAGCTGGCGATATCTCCACAAGGCTGATATCCCTGCCACGCCCATAACCACGAGTTGCGAGTGCTTACATCTGTATACCGTTGACAGCTTTACAGCTAGAGATGTTATATGTTAAAGAGTAAGTTACTGGTCAGTTCCATCGGTAACAACAGTTTTAAATTTCTCAAAACCGAACTATTACAAAATAACAAATAATAATGATAGGCATAAGGCAGTCGGAAATGCCTGAACGCCAGGTTTCTTGAAAATAAATGTATCTAAAATGTTAAAGCAATTTGTTAAGCTATTATTATGGGTTTTAATGCTAAATTGATTAATATTAAATAAGTTATTTTTTGATTTTAAAATCTTAATTTCTTTTAATTTGAAAATAATATGGACTCATTTTATGAAAGTAAAGAGGTGCGATTGATAATATATTGTTTTATTCCAGCGTTCCAAATTTTCTTTGGTATTGTAAAATGAGTATAGAATAAATGTGTATTCGATTAATGATAAAAATAAACAATCTATTGTGGTTCTTAAACTGTAAAACGTTCAGATGAGTGATCATCTTTGTAACTTTTAGATGTGTGATACATTTACAATTAAATATATGTAATTTTGCATTTAACGCTTGGGATATTGCAGAAAATCTAATAAGTACTACGCATATTCGTAAATTCTAAATTTATACATAAACATACAAGAGCCTAATAAACATCGACATGTAAATATTAATTACCAATATCCAGTTATTTTGCAAGAACTAGTTAGTTTTTGTGTATATCGTGTAAATGTGTAATTTAAAACAAACCTCCCAATGTAAAAGTGTAAAGGGGTGCCCACCAACCTGGATTATGTTTTCGAGCACGCAAAAGATATTAATTAAAACAACCAACAATTGTAATTAATTGTACACAGTATCTGGTATGATAGAAATTACAAATGATAGTTCGGATTAAGCAATAACGGCCCTCCGAACTTTGCTCGATTTTATTTTGTGCCCTTTGCAGCTTTCGCTGTTGCCGTTTATGTTTAACGCTGTGTATCTATGAGATCTTTATATACAAACCAAATCTGATGTCGGTAGTATTTAAATTTTGCTTTTTATACCTTGAGCCCATCGAAAATGGGTAAAAAAGGTATAATGGTTTTGTGGTATGTAGCAGGCAGAAGGAAGCATCTCCGGACGACGAGCTGTGTTGTTTTGGCCCTGTCTGTATGAACGCAGCCATCTCGGAAACTACAAAAGCTAGAAAGCTGATTTTGCGCTCATTTAGTTTGTATATATCATAGGCAAAACTAATTTTTAATTTTTTTTAACGATATCTTGCTCAGTTTCATATAATCCATAAAAATCGATTTCAGTTTTTGTTTTCCTTGCCATATATGGGTGACTGTACGAGCTATAAGCATATTAAATTCATGTCATGTTTGTGTAAAGCAGACGCAGATTTTTATACCTCCGTATTTTGGATACTTCCCTCCAATCGATTCCGATATTGATAAGAGCATACAAATCGAAAATAAAATACTACAAACTTGGCCCCGTTTGAAATTTGCTTAGGAGCAGTTGTGTAAGGATTTGGACTTCTAGAAGACTGTTACGTTTGCTAAATAGTTAAGACCTAATGTTTTGGGCTCAGGTGAGCCATGATATATGTGGCGTAATCCAAATACAGAGCTGCAAACAAAAAATTCAAAAACCATATTCGAACACGGAAGCGTTTTGGTCGCTCGATATGAGCGTTATTGAGTATTTGTAAAAAATTTTGGACATAAACATCCAGAATCGGAAGATATCGAACAAATAGGCTGTGCCATTGTTTTTGGTTTTTTTTTTTAGTTTTTAATTATTATAATATATAAAAAAATCGTAAAAAACAAATGAAGCCATATTTAATAACTTAAAACATTAGGAATCGTGTGATATATGAGTCGTAGCACTAAACAAAAGTGTCAATAGCTACTATGTGTAAAATGTTATAAGAATTGGTGGAGCTGTTTTTGTTTTATTATGCTATTGAAAACGTTTGAACAGGTTTTTTGTTTTCCTTATGTACTTAAGAATAATAATGCCTATGAATTCCAATTATTAAAAAGCTCGATCGATCGTAACGAGAATTCAAAATGTCACCTATATACATAGTGCTGGCCGTTTTTTGTAGACTGTTTAATGCTTTAACATAGCACTATATATAATAATAATACTAAGTATAAACGAGTACAAAAAGCCAGAAATTTAAGTTTAATTTTTTTTTTTTTGATGTGGCAATATTTATGTTTAGTTATATTTTAACATAAACTGTTTAATATATTAGTAATTGGGCAAACGGACAGCAAAATGGGCATTGCATAAACTGAATATGCTTTTTTCAGGTCGTAAACGATTATAAATAAAACAAGTAGAGCGCTGCAGTCGGAAATTACTATGGGATATGCAGGGTGCAATCTGGTGGGGGATTTCACCAGCTATCTACATACTAAATTTGATGACTATCTTAAAAATTATCAAAAATATTCATTTTTTATCGATTTTCCATAAGGTGTATCAACATGTAATCGAAATGCCAGCCTCCTAGTGGGCTTGGCAAAAAAATCTTTGAAGAGGATAACTATTAGTATATATCCAAAGTTTCAAATCTCTATTTTCAATGACGGAACCCAATATACTCGTATCAGTCCGTGAATGAGTAATAAAAGTAATAATTAAGCAATATTATTTTAGATTTTTAAAAAATTAGAGTTAATCGATTTATTCAAAGACTAAATTGTTATATAAAATGCAAGTGGGAGCAGATTTAAGTATATAATTTAATACTTGTTTCATATGCACACATTGATTTTAAAACTTATTGCAATACAATTTTATTTATTTTAGTGGCAATGGACGAATCAGATAAATCGCAACAAAATATGATTTCAAATCTACCCCTTTTGTTTGCAAATGGATATCCAACTTCTCTAGAAAAAATTACTGAATCTCAACTGGAAAAATTTATACCGTTTATGGTACAATGTTCTTTGGGCCACATTAATTTACCAAGGAAAATAGACTGCAGTGAACCTGAGTGGTGGCCAGAAAATGCTTCGTTTGGCATTCCATTGAAAAAACCCAAACATTTTATAGGGGTAAGGTATAATTTAATGTGTTTTTAAACCCTGTAAATGATGTAATGATTTTGTGCAAATGTATGTAACAGACAGAAAAAACATGTCCGACTCCATAAAAAATATATTTTCTTGATCACGACGATTAACTGAGTTGATTTACCATATCCATCTGTCGGTCCTTCTGTACAATATATTTGCTACAGACCTGAAGTGTTTGATTTTATAATATTATATTATATTATATATAATACTGCGCCTTGTACATTGATTTCAATGTTTTTAACTTTAAAAATTTTCTTAACGATCATACATAGTTCAGGGTATCTCCTGATCGGGCGCTTCCGACTAGAGCACTTTTACTTCTTAATGTGTGCATAATTTAACTTATACTTTTTTTTACAGAGTTGGATGGAAAAAATGAAGGAGATTGTAGTTATATGTTATCAATTTCATAAAAGCCTTTTTTTATTACGGTTTTGTAATGATTTAGCTGCGTATGAGCATGCAAGCTTGAGATTCATAAACAACTATAATTCTACTACATCTTTATATGATAGACGAAATAATAAATTACTGGTAACTTTTCGAAATGAGAACATGGTAAGATAATTTTAAAATTTAACTTATTATTCTGCTGTATTTTATCACATACATATATAAAATCATAGCAACACAGAGTGTGCTATGTTTTCAGTAAAAGTTGTGCTCGGTGTTGCACTGAACCCCGTGGGTTTAAGAATTTTTTGGTGATTTACCCAATAACTACATTTTCGCCTTGACATTCTCCCAACCGTTGAAAAATTGGTTAGCTAACGTGATGTTCTGTCACGATAATTACCACGTGTTACGTGGATGTTGAGGTAATAATGCAAGGAGAGGAGTCTGTCCAGGGGTTAAACGAAGATGCTTTCGAACCCGTTCTGTAAGTTCGGGGCCAAGCACAGCCAAATATATAAAGGTTTTTTGTTAGATGATATCTTGCACATTGTTTTTGTTAAATGGAATATAGAGACTGGAAAAAAGCAAAGGCCCAAATTGATCTGCAATGTACTTAAACTTTCTAAATATTTTTGCGCGCTTCCACAAATTTTTGCTGTTCACTGATCTTGTTCGGCCGAAATTCCCGAAAAAATTCGTAAATTGGTGAATAGTGAGTTTGATTAAGTAAATTACTATAATTTTAACGACTTTACACTATAATAATGGAAAATATTGGAAGATCTTCCTGTACCAGTGAAAAATTGCAATTAATCGTTGGGCTTAGAAAGGAGGGCAAAGCAAACATAGAAATACAGTCTCTTAAAATGTTCTTCCAAAATGGTATGCTAAACCATTTCAAATTATGAACTGAAGCCCGGAAAACTTAGACCGATAGAGATAGATAGAGATCAGATACCTTACCATTCGACGTAGACTACTGAATGTTCAGTGAATTGAATTGAAAATTGGAATACGAGTAGCCCACGAAAGATGCCACTACTTATTAAAATACATATCAAAGCTTTTGAACTGGCCAATAGAAAAATAGCTTAATATCCTTTGGACAATTAAGTCCAATTAAGTCTTGTTTGGTGGAGTAGGAACCAGACAGTATGTCCGTTGACCGCCAAGTACGGTGGCCCTTAAATTTTTCTATGGGTCTGTTGTTATACCCTGAACTCTTTGAAATTGGATAAAAAGGGTATAATGGTTTTGTGCAAATGTATATAACAGAAGGAGGCATCTCCTACCCTATAAGGTTTATATATTCTTGATAAGCATTACTTGCCGAGTTGATTTAGTCATGCCCGTCGGTATGAACGCTGCGATCTCGGAAACTACAAAAGCTAGAAAGCTGATCTTAGTCTCATTTAGTTCGTATATATCATTTGTTATCAAGTTAATTTTTTTTTGATAACGTGCTCCTTTCGATAAAAATCGATATCAACCTTTCTTTTTCTTACAATATCTCAAACAATATAAGGTCTAAACCATACGCAGATTTTGAGACCTCCAAATTTTGCCTACGTTCCCCCAATCGCCCACACGCCAAATTCACTAAAGTTAGTATGTGGATAGCCTGACCTCTCCCGAAATTTGTGATCTTGACATTCCGGCCACGCACACTGGAATGCTCCTGACTCACCCGGCCTTAAAAATGTGATATACCTACATATTCCCCAATTTTATACTTGTTCATGAAGTGAAAGAGTATATTGGTTTTGTGCAATGTCCGTCATGCTGTCCATCCGGCCGTTTGTCCATATGAAAGCAATTATTTTCGCCGCTATTGAAACTAAAGACTTGAAATTTTGGATGTATTATCGTGTGTACCTGGGTCAGATAAAGTGTTACGTATTTTGCGCTGTGGCGTGGCAAACCGACCTAAAATCGCCTATCGATAAAGTCCACAATTTTAAAGCTAGAATTACCAACCTTGGTATTTATATAGCTTGTGACCTCGTTAAAAGATGGCGTCCTTGATATTCCTTCCACGCCCACTATACCGCCACCCAGCGCCATAGCCTTTAAAAATCGGATATGGCTATATCTCCCATAGTTTTTGACATATACACCAAATTTTGCCTATTAAATTAAGATGGTAGATGACTGGTCACCTCTTTTAAAGATCGGCACAAAATTTCGGCGACTAATCCCATTCCTTTCTCTATGCGGGAGTAGAAAATTCTCCATGAGTTCCGTATTGATTTCCGAACCACTTTCTTAAAGTTGCGGAATTGAATTTTTTATTCAGCCCTTATGATCTTATTATCTTCTTGTTTGGCAAGTTTAAAAAGATCTAGTACATCCTTTATGTATGCTGACTTATAGAGATTATTAGGGCGGTCTGGTGTTTTAGTCTTTGAATATGGTATGCATAGGTGGTCTACGAGCGTATTTTATGACGGCTCCTCTATTGAAGTGTTGTCTGTACTACTCTATTAATTGTCTTGCAGAATTTCCCTAAGCTTCTATTCCAAATATCTTAGAATTAAATTTTGGCAGAAGCGTTTTTTTTTTGTTATACTCCAAACGCATTGCAAATGTTCGCGTAAAGCATTCGCAGATTTTGAATTTTAGGTAGTTTTGGTACGTCACCCCAAAGAAAACGCAAATAAAATACTATACACCTGCGCCTTAGTATGTAAATATATTTCAATAATCTTATTAAATCGTACACATTTTATAACTAATAATTTAGTTTCCATATTGCCGGCTAAGCGCTTGGCTGAAGTCCAACCAATTTTTGTACTAATTATACTGAACCCATTAAAAATAGGTAAAACAAGTAAGAACGTTGCAGTCGGGCGTTACCGACTGCGTTATACTCGTTCACATTCTTAATTATTATTATTATTTTAAAAGATTTTGGTATAATGTAATGTGGGTGGGGGTGGAGGTGGGGGTGTGAGTGGGTGTGAGCCAAAATTTTGTGCCGATCTAAATTTGACAACTGAAGCTTGAAAACTGTGGGATATATAGGCGTTTGCGGCGGGGGGCGGGCGGGGGCTCTGGGGGGTGTTCTAGGGGTGTTCATTTTTTAGGAGAGGTCACCAGCTATCTACACACTAAATTTGGTGGTTCTATCTTAAAAATTGTGGGAAATATACACGTGTAATCGATTAGAGCTGCCAGATATATCGGTTTTTTCGAATACAGGGGCGGAAGTGGGCGTGGCCAAAAAATTTTTTCTGTGATGTTTGGGGGAGCATACTAATAAGATAAATCCCAAATTTGGTGACCCTAGCTCAAAAACTGTGGGAGATATAGCTATATCCGATTTTTAAAAGCGGAGGCGCTGGGGGGCCTTCTAGTGGGCGTGGCTGGGATATCAAGGTGTCAATCTTTTAAGGAGGTCGTCAGATACATACACACCGAGTTTGGTGGCTCTAGCTTTAAAATTGTGGACTTTATCGATTTGCGATTTTAGTTGTTATCTGTTTGCCACGCCCCCAGTGGGCGCAGCCCAAAATCCTTAACATTTTATCTGACGAGGGTACACACGAATATATATCCAAAATTTCAAGTATCTATCTTTAATAGCGGCGAAAATAATTGCGTTCATACGGACAGACGGACATTGCACAAAACTAATATACTCTTTCACTTCGTGAACTTCGTGTCCGTCTGTCCGTCTGATGACATCCCCTAAAAAATGAGACCTCGATACCCCGGTTATGCCCACTAGAACGCCCCCCAGCGCCCCCGCCCGCCGCAAATGCCTGTATCTCCTACAGTTTTTAAGCTAGAGTTACCAAATTTAGAGGGTAGATAACTGGCCACCGCCTTTAAAGGTCGGCACAAAATTTCGGCGACAAGCCCCCATCCCCTCTCACACCACCACCTCCACCCCCACTCACACCCCCACCTCCACCCCCACTCTCAAATACCGAACACCTCAAATCGCAAATCGATAAAAAGTGAATATTTCCCACAATTTTACAGATAGAGCCATCAAAATTGGTATGTAGATAGCTGGTGACCTCCCCCAAAGATTGCACCTTTGATATTCTGGCCACGCCTCCTAGCGCCCCCGCCTCAAAAAATTTGAAATGCTTTTATCTCCCACAGTTTTTGAGCTAGGGTCACCAAATTTGGGATTTCTATTACTGGAATGCTCCCCAAAACATCAAAGAAAAATTTTTTGGTCACGCCCACTCCCACCCCCGTAATCACAAAAACCGTTATTTTTGACGCACAAATCGGTAAAACGTGTATATATCGCTCAATTTTTAAGATAGAGCCACCAAGTTTGGGGCCCACTAGAACGCCCCCTCGCGCCCCAGCCCTTAAAAATCGGGCATGGCTATATCTCCCATAGTTTTTGACCTAGAGTTACCAAATTTTGCATATGTATATATTGCAATAATGCTCCCCCAAACAACACAACATTTTTTTGGCCACGCCCACTCCCGCCCCCATATTCGCAAGAACCGATATATCTGGTAGCTCCAATCGATTGCACGTGTATATTTCCCAAAATTTTTAAGATAGAGTCACCAAATTTGGTATGTAGATAGCTGGTGACCTCTCCTAAAAATTGAGATCCTGATATCCCGGCTACGCCCATTAGTACGCCCCCCAGCGCCCCCGCCACGCCGCAAATGCCTATATCTCCCACAGCTTTCAAGCTAGAGTTACCAAATTTAGAGGGTAGATAACTGGTCAACTCAATTAAAGATCGGCACAAAATTTCGGCGGTGAGCCCCCATCCCCACTCACACCCCCACCTCTACCCACTCTTTTGTGCCGATCTTTAAAGGCTATGACCAGTTATCTAGCCTCTAAATTTGATAATCTGATAAAAACTGTCAGAAATATAGGCATTTGCGGAGGGGTGGGGGCTCTGGCGTTCTAGTGGGCGTAGCCGGATGCAATCTTTGGGGGAGGTCACCAGCTATCTAAATACCAATTTTGATGGCTCTATCTGTAAAATTGTGGGAAATATTCACTTTTTATCGATTTGCGATTTGAGGTGTATCGACATGTTATCGTATTGCCATCCTCCCAGTGGGCGTGGCACAAAAAACTTAACACTTTGTCTAAAGAAGATAACTACAAGTATATATCCACAGATTCAAGTCTCTATCTTAAAAGCGCCGAAAAAAGTTGCATTCATCCGGACGGACAGACGCACAGCATGACAGTAATTGCACAAACCCAATATACTAGTTCACTTCGTGAACGAGTATAAAAAACTGCAGTCAGGCGTTGCCGACTGCATAATACTCGTCCACGCTCTTAACTATTATTTTGAATATGTTAGATATTTTGTAATTGGTGCGATGTGGGAGGTGGGTAACTTTAAAACTGCGGGAGGGAGGGGCAGCTTTCTAGCAATATATATATATATATATAATAAGTAAAATGTTGTATTATTTTTAATGTCAGAGGAAATGGAATTACTTTGCAGCTTAAAAGAATAAATACATAATAAGTGACTCTTTATGTGTATGCAAATGGAGGTTTTTTTGGCTATCAGCCGTGCTAATAATATAAACCTAATGCGCCCCTTTGCATATAAAGTATGCAACAAATTTCACATATATGCACGCAAGCTATATACATATATATACTATGTTTAAAAAAATTAACATTTCAATTATTTTATTACAGTCATATGACCGACTGCAAAAAAATAGGAAAAGTTTGTTACTTCACAAAAATAGGACGGATATACAAGGTGACGATTCACAATATATGATGGTTGAGCCACCACCCTTCGATATATATCTTTGTGACAACTGTGATGCTGAATTATATTCCAAAGAAGCTATCTTGGTAAGTGGAACTGATTTTAATTTTGTTATGTAAAAATTAACAGTATCGTTATGCATCTTTCACGCCGGTAAAATAACCCTGCAGTACGGCTCAGGCCTGAAATCATGCCATACTTTGGAAGTACCAGTCATGAAATCGCAATTTCCAGCCCGTTTGTTTGAGGCATGAATTTAACCAAAGCATGCCTGAAGTGCTGAATTCATGCATGACTTCGAGTTCGAATTCATGTCCGATTTCATGAGTAACTTCGAAAGTATTCATGAGAAAAAAATTCATGGGAGCACTAAATTGAAAAGTTTTATTTAAATCTCAATTTTCTTTTATTAATAGTAATAATTTTAACATATATATGTATATATTAAACTATAAAGCTTTATTTAATGTCTTAAAATTCTTTTGATCTTCATTTCTATTACGCAATTGTTTTTCCGGCGGCAAAAACTCTTCTGTCAGTGTGGTGAAATCTGAAATAGTCAATAGTAAAATAAATATCACTCGCAAATTTTAGTTGTTTTTTTGTACATTACCCAATGTTTGTTCTTACTATAATTTATTTATATTTTCTTGCACATTTTTTCTCGCGACACTCATTTATTTGCAAAAATTTTACTATTATTTTAAATTATTACATGCACAAGCAAAGCAAAAAGTAATTTTCATTGAATAATTCACTTGACTCAAGCGCAAAAAATATATTAAAATTGCAATTAAAAGTTAATTGCTTCAAAATAAGATAAAAAAAATAAAAATTGCATTATTCTGTGTTAGATGTGCTTTCGCTTTGACAACTCAAGACAAATGATGCCAAAATGCAAAAAAAAAAAACAAGAGTGCTCTAGTCGGGACCTTCCGACTAGGAGATACCCTGAACCGAAGACAATGTAAATACCAAGATGAGTAACGCGCATACATTCGAACGTAAACATAAATTTCTGGTGTGGCTTTTCAAGTGGCTTTTTGCTCTTCAAACGCCACACTAGCCGAGTGGCTTTTAGCTCTCGAAACAAACGCCACATTAGCCAAGTGGCTTTTGCCTCTTGAAAAGCCCACGATTCAATGCCGAAGTCGTTGCGCATCTGCTGAAGACAAGAGCCACGAGACACGAAAGCAGTCGGCCAGGCTGCCTTTAGCAAAGCTGGTCGATGCTAGTGCACGCTGGTATGCTCATATGTTTGTACGCGTGATTTTTGCAGGCATACGTACATGACAACAGGGGCGTATATAAATTTTATTGTGGAATGGGGTTTAAATAATTATAAAAGAAAACAAGTAAGAACGTTGCAGTCGGGCGTTACTGTCTGCGTTATACTCGTTCACATTCTTAATTATTATTATTATTTAAAAAATTTCGGTATTTGAGAGTGGGGGTGGAGGTTGGGGTGTGAGTGGGGATGGGGGCTTGTCGCCGAAATTTTGTGCCGATCCTTAAAGGCGATGGCCAGTTATCTACCCTCTAAATTTGGTAACTCTAGCTTGAAAACTGTGGGAGATATAAGCATTTGCGGCGGGGTGGGGGCGCTGGGGGGCGTTCTAGTGGGCGTAGCCGGGATATCAAGGTCTCAATCTTTAGGGGAGGTCACCAGCTATCTACATATTAAATTTGACTCTAAATGTGACTCTATCTTAAATATCGTGGGAAACATACATGTGTTATCGATTGGAGCTGCCAGATATATCGGTTTATTCGAATACGGGGGCGGGAGTTTGCGTGGCCAAAAAAATTGTTCTGTGTTATTTGGGTGAGCATTCCTGTAATATATATACCAAATTTGGTGACTCTATGTCAAAATCTGTGGGAGATATAGCCGTATCCGATTTTTAAGGGCGAGGGAGCTGGGGGGCGTTCTAGTGGGCGTGGCCGGGAGATCAAGGTGTCAATCTTCTAAGGAGGTCGCCAGCTATATACACACCAAGTTTGGTGGCTCTAGCTT
>SCDY01001726.1:0-35317 GCA_004143825.1 Drosophila micromelanica
GGGGGACCACATGATTTTTGTACCAAAAATCTAAAAAAATTTATTTTTAACAATGGATATATTTTTAATGCAGAATCAATCTAGACATCAAATCATGACTAAACTATTGCATAATTCAAAAAAAAAATTTTTGAATAAAAGTTTTTTTTATGGAACATTGCCTTATATTCTATGAAATAAATTTATTATCAACTAAAAACATGCCAATTAGCCAAAATCCGGCACTAAGATAATTCAATTATATCATGCAGCATGTGCAAAGTCAAAAGGCTTAAATTTCTTTTTACAAAAAAATAACTTAATGGTATCTGAAAAGTTTTCAATTTAATAAAAGCAGACACATTTGTATGAAAATGTAGGTATGAAAATAATATATTTGTATATCAAGCAAATATAAACGGGCTTGCGCGTGCATTAATATTTTACATTAAAATTGCATTAACTCAATAAAATTAATTAATTTTTTAATCAGTTTTTCACCCATTTTATGGCCGTGCATTGATTTTTTTTAAATTGATAAAACACGTTCCCGTTAAAAAGCAATATTTATTGATAAAAGCAAATTGGGGAGGTGAAAAGCTTTTAGTGTGACCAAAGTGTGTACGCATAAAAAGATAAATTATGAAAATATGCAATTGATTAAACAAGATATAACGGCTCTAAGATAGCTTAAATCATTCTTTGGCATTTGTGTATATAATATATGCTATATATTTGTTATTGCTGAATAAGATAGAAGAGCTACTTCCAGTTAAAGTTAATAATAACATTCTGACTGCTAATGTGACTGACTGGCTAAGAGAACAAGGCCTATTTAGAGAAATCCAACACGATAAGAGATATTTAATTATGTCACGAAATTTGTTACGTAGCAACTTAAAAAAAATAAACTCATGTTAAAGTGCAAGTTTTGCAGCAAACGTTAATGCAATATTTTCTGTTTTTTTACATTAACCCTTTCCGCTCGTAAAAGCGCGCCCAGCGATGCTTTGAACTGGTTTTTTTTGTGGACTTTTGCGCTAGCCAAAAGCCAAAGCGTTGCATAACTAACCCCTTCCGCCCTCGTCCCCCCTAACCTGCGTTGCCAGCACGAAAATCCCCAACCATCGACAGTTAAAAAAATATCGATAAGTGGTCTGTTTGGCGTTCGACTGAAGCTGCTCGCTGACACCCGATCCTAAAGCTTCGCATAAACTGCTTGTGCACATATCTGTGGCATGCAACACTAGTGGCAGCAACATCAACAACAACAGCAACCGTGCCTAAAAGTTGAAAGCCAATAGAATATTTACCATAAATAATCAGCTCAGTCTGGCTGGGTGCTTATATGTGTGTGTGTGTGAGTGTGTGTGCCGGGCGTGGCAATTGCATACATATATGCATATGCATACATATGTATAGTTTATGCAACACACTCACACACACACACACAAACTTTCGCCTGGCTATAAATTGAATGTCATAAACGCTGGCGCAAAAATTTTCCAATGATTTTTACCGTTTATTTTTTTACTCTCTTTTGCGTTTTGGTTTGTTTACACACTTTGGGGGCGGCATGTGTGTGGACGGTGGACTGATAGCAACTATGTAGCCAACAGCGTTGCTGAAGTTTACCTGTACACACAGCCACGCACACACACACACACACACACACACACACACACACACTCGCACACAGCCCAGCTGTGATATTTGTTGGCGCTTGTCTGTCATTTCCAATTTGTTGTCGTGGGGCCCGTTGGCATTTCTCTGACATTTACTAATCGATAAATTTGCTGTATTTCAATGTATCTGTAAATGAGAGTGCCAGGGAGACAGCTAGCGCGTGGGTGTGGGAGGGATAGAAAGAGATAGCACACTAGATAGTCGCTTAAAAAGTTAAATATATTGGGATCTGACAACTGTCCAACGCACTGTTTACAGTAAATTAAGCCTGTAACCACAGAGACATCCTGTTAATGGAATGTGATTGGGCCTCTTACTTTAAAACTATAACTCTCAAATTCCTGATCATGGAATGTGGCTTTAAAACTGTTCCACAATTGTTCCAAGATTGTAATAAATGTATTTTTCATTGCCAATCAAAAAAGTCTACTTTGTTCACAATACTGAGGTTAAAAACTGTGACTTTCTAACTCTCAATCGCAAAGTTTGACTCTTAAATTTAGAATTTAAACCGTTTTACGCTGAAACTTTATCGTCTCTATAAAAATCGTATAACGCATATGCCCTCTGCAGCTTTGAAAGAGGAGTATAAAAAGTGTAGCCTACATTTAAGCGCACCGTTTTATTTACAAGTCGCCATTTGCACTTTGATGCATCTTTGGCTACAGCGAGCATTTGCACATCAATCAGCTCGTCACGGCCACGCCCCCTAATAGATAGCTGACCTGACAACTCATTCAGCGTCCCCTCAACCCCCCACTTACCTTCCCCCACTCCAATATATATATATATATAAATAATGGCTAGCCTCTGTGCAATAGAACAATAAATTTGTGCACAGCTAAAGCGAAGCTCTCAAAGTTCTTTATGGCACCTCGGGGAGTGGCAGGGGGAAAAGGGGAAAGGTGGGTTGTTTGGTCAACTGAGTTAGAGCTATGGGCTATATTTAAGAGCCAGATTGGTCTCTGTCTCCTCTATATATAGAGAGTAAATGTTCGCGTGGTCCTCTTATAATGCGTATAAATTATGCACATGTTTTGTTTGTCGTTTCAAAGCGTTTCGCGGAAAATGCGCTCCATATTAGAATTGCCCCAAAAGGCAGGAACAAGCAATAGTGTTAGAGCAAGTAAGTAAGGGCTCGGAGTCAGCATAAATTATAAAAATAATCACAGCGCCTCGGAGGGGAAACTTTTTGGGCGTGCTTCGCAAATTTCAACAGGATTTCAGGCAGCTTAAAAATATTATTTTTTTGTTATCTTTTACTTTGAGATTTTTCCTCTTTTTTTTGTGCTAATTATTAGAATTCACGTTTTGAAATTTTTATGACTTCATTAACTGCATGTCAAATGAGTTTTCTATGGCACGAAATAGTTGCAGCAATGTTACACAAATGCAGTAACTTCAGCTGTATAAACTTTATTCAAAGCAATTCAAAGTGAATCCAATGTTGGTCACATGGCAAAAAAATAAATGAGTTATTGTATTATTTTTGTGAAAATTGCTTTTTAAAGACTCTTGGTAGAGAAGACTATATTTATTTTACTCAATTTTTAATAGGTTTCGCTTGAAGTTTTAGGCGTGGTAAAATCAGCAAAGCTGGTTCATCAACTGGTTCACCAACTTGAAAACTGATTCTAAACTCTGCTTGCGACCTGGTTTATTATTCTGCTTGCAATCTAGTTGCTATTAAAGTTTACAAGAGGTTCACAAACTGATTTACAAACTGGCTAAATTAAATTTTATAGTGGGCCATAAGCTGATTTAGCTTAGTTTACACTTGGTTCTCAACTATTAATTGGTTCCAACTATAGTTTACAAAGAGGTTACGAAACTAAACGATTTAAGAACTGGAAAGAGTTTTAAAGGCACCAGAATGTAAATTGACCTAGCCAATTATAAAGTTGATTAATCAACTGAACAATAATATGGTTAATAAACTGGTTGAATAACTGATTCGGAAACTAATTCTCAAAGTAGTTTAACGTTGTTGAAACTGAACGAGTGGCCTTTAACACGCTTTAATGTTTAAAGCTTTCACATGAAAAACGTCGTTCAACTAATTGGATTCGTTTTGGAGTAAGCATATTTAAAATAATTAGTTGGATTTAGCTGGAATAATTTGAGCTTTTTCTCGGAAAATGTGTGAAATGCATTTAGACTAACCGCCAACAGAAAATATGTTGGCAATATGCACAACCCGTTAATGGAAACGAAATTGATGCGAAACTAGTTGAAATTCTGTAGAAATGTTAGGTGAACCAAATGAATTCGCATTGCGTTGCAGACTTTGAATTATTATTCCATGAATAGTTGGAAATATTTTCGAATCACATTTGGCATTCATTACGGTTCGGCTATGGTGGGCGGTTTTAGCCTTTGGCTGCTGACAGATTTATGGCGTATAAACATTAATTACTCAACAGTGGTCGCCAGCTGCCTTCACACCTGCCGCTCTGGCACGTATGGAAGTTTTTGTTTTTGTTTTTTGGTTTTTTGTTTGGAGTGCTGAGATTGCCTTTACCTGTTGGGCTAAAAACGCATTAAATACGCATTATGCATGGGCAGCGGCACGCCCGCATATAAAACTCTCACAAAAGCCGGGGATGTCAGCTCCTCATCTCCTTCTCCCACTCACTCCCTTTCCTCTCTCTTTCTCTCTCACACTCTCGCTTGCCCACTTTTGGCCAATGAGAGTCGCCTCGTTGCTTTCAAATTAGCGCAGGGCTCAATTAAATGCTTTGGCACGTGTGCATGTTGAACTGAGGGGGGAGGAGGTGACGTGCGGCCTGACTACTCATTGCATGCCTGGATGCGCTTCGACGCTCATTTAATGCTTGAACACTCGCACACATGCACACCCACACCCACACACACGTGCACACTCTCATTTAATTTAGTTGATTCTAATTTAATAACAAGCTGAACAAGTTGAGATGCAGGCCGCAAGCAGCAACGATAACCGCAGCATATTAATGTTAATGATAATGTTGATGAGCATGGAACGATGCACTGGCCACATTAGGGATGGTACTTTAACGAAAGCCAGGCCAAAAAAAAACCGCAACGAGCGAGTGCAATCAATAAATGCTAATTCATATGGTAATCTTTGAGATGAAAAGTGCAAAAACCACTTAAAACCATTCAATTCGATATTTTTACTATCGATATTTAACAAATGGCTATCGATAAAAATCGATCAATGTAAACATGATTAATTAGTTTAGCTTTGTTTTCTCTACCGACAAATATCGATACGCGTCATTACATACAGATAGTCGCATCAAAATTATCGATGTCGTGGATTGGAAAATATACATCGTTAACTATTGATAAATATCGATCCAAATATCTTAACGAATGTTATGTAATTAAAAAAATTTATCGATAAATATTGATAAATGTTTCAGAAAAGGAAAGACAAAATACAATACGAGTTAGGTCTTAAGTGCCAGCATATATAGATAACATTGAAATACACACACACACACACACCCACGCTCTCACACACATTCACCAACGCATATACGCATTAATGGAATGACCATCTCTCTCTTTTACCTTGCCTGTCTCTGTTTAACTTTACCACTGACCCTGACCTTGTGCGCAAGGCCTATGTGAGATGCAACCACAAAATCCCCCGCTCTCAACTGCCCACCTAGGCAACGTTCTCACCTTAGCCAGCACACACGTGCGCCACTTGGACTTGCACTTGAAAATCATTGGAATCGGTTGTAGGCTAATGCGCTTACATTGACGCTGATGCAAGTGTCTGGCATTGCGTTTTAAGCCATGCACTTAATAGCCAGATTAGTGCAACAGCAACAACAATAACTGCTGTGGCTGTCGCAGCAACAAGCAGCAGCTGAAGAACGCCTCGTTTCCATGTGACGTGTGAGGGCCCATAAATCAATAGAGCAGCTCGTGACACGTCAAATGCGAGCGATTCCACCTGCAGGCCACACACAAGCACCCGGCACCCCTCTATTCGATACACACAGACTTGCCGCTAGCCACTTGCTACTTTTCACTTGCCACTTGCTGGCTTCCACTTGCCACTTGCCACAGCGTAAACTGACGAGCAGCCACCCGAGCTTTGTTAACTCAATTTCGACACGGAAGCAGTTTTCCAAGAGCCAGCGACAAGTGGTAACTAGCCCCACTCCCTTCCCGTCCGACCACTGAAACCAGCCCAACCCCATTCAACTGACCCCGCCCTGTGGTCTATTAAACGCTACCTGTGCTGGCCAGGATGCGTTTCGATTTCCGTTACGTTCTTCGGCAACACCTGCAATCGCTTTCTGGGGTCAGAATGGGGGAGCATGGGGAAATGGGGTTAAGGCGGAACGGGGGAATGGTGGGGAACGGGGTGGCGACAGTTTAAGAAAGCAATTAACGAATGATTTGTACGTGATTCTCGATCTAAAGTTTTCGACCTTAGCTACAAATTAGTATTAAATAAATTATACGTGTAGACAAAACATATTTCCCAAGTGGGAAGAGTGGACCTTTGCTTTGCCTGAAAAAATGCGACACGAATAAGAGAGCACTTTTTCAACCCTGATGCCATTGAAAATGTTTAAAAACGGGTATAATGTTTTTATGAAAATGTGTGTATCAAGCAAATTAAAGTATATATATTCTTAATCAAGATGATAAGCTGAGTTGACGTCTATTTATTCGTCTCGAGAGCTAAAGACTTTTTAAATGTAGACTTTTCCTTGGCAAACGCAGTTAAAGTTTACCGTTTTCCTACAATCGATAAAATTAACAACAAACTTCAATTTTTGTTAACTTATTTCTAATAATATGACAGCTAGGTACACGAAATTTCATTGAAATTAATATTTTAATATTCTATAGCACTTGAAGAATCTATTGTAAGAAAGTTGTTCATCTGAAATTGCAGTCGGAGTAAGGGACGAGATCGTTAATTCTGCTTTGTTTTCTCTTTTTTGGTTGATAATTAGTACTTTAATTTTTTCTTAAGTTTTTTCCTACTCAATACACATCTGCTGTGTTCAGGGTATCTGCTAGTCATGCGATTGCGACTGGAGTAATCTCACATTTTTTGGTACATTTCAGCTAATTAAAGTACATTTTTTTACCGAGCTAAAAGCAAAATTGGATTTATACATTGGGAATGGCGAAAGAATTTAAGTGACATTTTATATCACTGCTCCTTGATTTAAAAGACTCCATTAGCAGCGCTTTACAACAACCCCAATTGGTTAGCTACGTGTTAAAACCTCTAGGGTAATTTTAATTCTCTTATAAAAAATGTGACCGTCGCTTGTTGTTACAACTCAGATATTATGGATAAACATTTTCTTTTCATTAAAATATCTGGAAAACTTGCGAATAATTAAATTATTTTTATTTCTGAATCAAATCGAAGTTTATACTAGTTTGATATTTTCACATTAAATGTCCTTCAATAGAACATTTTTTCCCCATTTTTAATTTGCAGCTTTTTTTTTGACCAACTTGGTTACAAAAAATATATTGAACTTTTTCACTTTTCTCAACTATACCTTCCGCTTTCTGCCATTATTCTTTATTTTTCCCAAAATAATTTTTCTTTTTTCGAATATCTATTTCTATCCATTAAAACAATTTATTTCCTTATGATATTTTACCCACTACTTGACTTAAAAGTATATAAAATTTCTTTTCAACATTTTTATTTAAATTATCTCTTTCGGAAGAGATAAATCTATTTGAGTTACATAAAATGTTTCGCCACTAGCGCGTACTGCGCCGTCTGCATTGATACTTATTGTTCTAGTATATAATAGTTTTCATGGTATTTTCATTGATTGACTTTTTAATATCGTTATGCTTATTGAACCTATTTAACACTCAATTGTCACTTAATTTAAACTTTATTTTACTTTCAATGTTTCGTTCAATCCCATTGAAAAGTTTTGCAAACATTCCGTGTAACCGTGCCGATTTCAATACATGTTAAAATATACTCTTTGTCAGTATTCCATGTTCATTTGAAACATTTACTTAACTCAAATGGCCTCCATGGCAACATTATCAGATGCCTGGCAGCAAATGTTGCGATGCACTGGCTTTGTCAATTTTAGCACGTTTTATATCAATTTGACATACTGTCAGCAGCCATTTGGGGCTTCTCTATTGCAACAATGTTTTTCTTCTTCTTCCCCATTTTCTTCTTCTCCTTCTATCGTGCGTTCTCGTTCGCTCCCTCTTTGCATTCTATTATACAATGCCATTGATACGTTGCGATATAATAAGCGTTCATTTCATATCCAATGCCAAGTCTACAAGTATGTGTGTCTGTGGGTGTATTCGTGTGCGTGTGTGTGTGTGCTGTTTCTTCTGTTTGCCTTGTTGATTTGCACGCGCGCGTGTTTGATAGTGTGTGTGTTTGTATGTGTGTGTGTGTTTGCTCTGCAATGCAATACGATTCGATTTGATTTTCTTGGATTTATTTATGTGGCTTTCGATTTGTGTGAATATGGCGTCGATATGCTGTAAATTATTGCAATTAGCAGCCACAGCAGCAGCAGCAGCAGTTGAAGTAACAGCAGTAGCAGCAGCAGCAGCAGCAACAGCAACATTAACAGTTGCGTCATTAACATGAAGATTAACATTAATGTTGAGCAACGCTGGCGATTTACGCCGCGATTTACGTAATGCAATATGAGCTTTTACGTAATCCCAAATGTCTTTCACATAATCAGGCCATAAATGTGCGCCAATTGTGGCTAACGAGGTGCGGAGGGGGGAAAACAGCGGCAGCTAATTGATTTCTGCGCACAAAAAAGCGGGCGAAAGGAAAACTTTTTGCTGCGGCGCCGCAAGGTATGCAGCAATTTTTGCAGACAACGGAAATTGATGTAGCAAACAGCAGCAGCAGCAGCAGCAGCAGCAGCAGCAGTGGCAGCCGCCGGGGCAGCCCTCAAGGTTGTCGTGTTGCATGCCACTTTTTGTGTTGCGGTTGCAGCCGAAAGGAAAACAATGCGTAAATCAGCCCAAGTCAAAGAGAAAACGAAAGTCGTCTGTTTGGCGCCAGCATCCAGCGGCGATTGTCGCAAATTGGGCTAAGCAGCAGCAAAAACAAAATATATGTATATATATAAATATATGTATATATATAGATATGTATTGCAGTTGCCAGTGTGACTCGCGAGTAAATCAAATGTGAATAGAAACAGGCATTAAAATGGCAACAACAACAACAACCACAACGGTGACAACAACAATAGCAATTATCGCAGCAGCAGCAGCAACAACAGCAATAACAACAACAACAACAGCAGCAGTAAGTAGTAGCAGCAACAGCAGCAGCCGATCAGCGAACGAATCATTTCAATGCCACAAGAGGCGCCACCAGTGCTAAGTTGCCTCTAGGAGCAACAGTTGCAGTTGCAGCAGCAGCAACTGCCGTCAGTTAGTTGCCGCCATGGCAGCCGTTGCGGGTCTCTATGGCCTCGGCGAGGATCGACAGCACCGCAAGAAGCAGCAACAGCAGCAGCAACACCAAAAGGAGCAGCTCGAGCAGAAGGAGGAGCAAAAGAAAATTGCCGAGCGCAAATTGCAGCTAAGGGAGCAGCAACAACAGCGCAACTCACTCGATGGCTACGGGTATGCGAAAATAGTTAAATATATATGCATTTAAATACAAACTCAAATTATTCATATTATGTGTATGTATATAATTTAAATGACATTTTAAGTGGCTTTCCCAAAATTATATAAGATTCTTGTTTGTCGGTTTGTTGTGTCGAAATAAAAAAACACAATATGAAATATGAATTAAATGCAGAATGAATCTAGGTCAATTTGAGGTCAAACCATGATGAAAATGGTAAACACATGAAAATCGGTTTAGTTGTGGCACTTGGAAGTGTAGCAACTGTGCGGTTGGACATTTTACATTTTTGTCAGAAAAAATGAACTATCTCAGACACATTTTTAAACTAATTTTAGTACCCGCAATCGATTAAAATTAAAATATGTTTTGTACTTGATGCAGCAGCTGCTGGATAAGGGGGGAAAGCGATATAGATACAATCACGGTGCAGATAAAGATTAAAAATATAGATATATGCTAACAGGTCAATATACAAATGCAGTTTCTTATATTTAGTCAGATATAGGCACATTTCTAATTTACGACGCAGATTTTAGATACAGATTGAAATATATATTAACATAAAGATATCGAAACATATATGATACAAATACAGATACACAATCATATAAGCAGACGCATATTAAGATACATAAATATGTATTGGACAAAGATACAGATAAATTTAAAGTCTTTGTTATCGAACAATTTATAGCTATATAGATACAGAAACAGCTTCATGTGCACTAACAGATTCATGCATGTAATATATAATTTAAGAAAACAGATATAGGACACCGAGGTACAGATACATTGATAGCCAGAGTTACCTATACAAATGCCGGTTCAGATACATTTATAGTTGGCTACACAGCCACAAATGTAGATACAGATTCCGATACAGATACAGTTTTATTGTTACGGACATTCATGTCATCCAATTCGAACTGCATTTATGTCAGGGCATATGCAGCGGTAACAAAAAACTTTAACAGCAGCAACAACAACTGGAATAACAACAACAACAACAACTGCAAAAAGCATGTTTTTGTATTTATTTATTTATCTTTTATTTTCTGGTTTCTCTTCTTTTTTTTGTGTGTTGTAGTTTATTTATTTTTCTCAATTTTTTGCCACATGATTCTCGTGAGTGGCGGTTGCGACAGCGACGCTGACAGCGCTGCTGCCCCATTGGCGCCGTGTTGTATGGCAAGCAATGTATTTTTCAAAAGCATGCCCCAAAAAACAACAACACAACAGCAACACAACAATAACAACAACAATAACAACTGTCCAAGTGCTGAGCTGTGCGCACATTTCGAACTTTCTTATTAGACTTTGGCTTCGTGCTTAAACTCGTATTTTATGGAATGATATTTTTGTTGGCATGCATCCAAGCACAACTAGAGTCTATGTACACGAGTGTGTGATTCAGAGAGAGTGTGTGTGTGTGTGTGTTTGTCAAGTGACGCTGACTTTAATGCTCGTGTGCATTGAAAGCCTTTTGGTAATTACATTAAACATGCCCAAAACGCAGCTGCAATTTACACATTTCTTTTTTTGTCAAGTCGCCCCTGGCCCTGCCCACAATGCAGCTTTTTTTTCGGCATTGTGTGCGTGTGTGTGTGTATGTGTGTGTCTGTGACGTCACGCGTTGCTGCTGCTGCTGCCGCGGCTGCAGTTGCCAAAAACTGCAACACAAACTCCTAATGCCATAAAAAGCAAACCAACACACATAGGAACACACATACACACACACACACACATACATATATTTTAGAGAGCAAGTCACACACACACACATACACACAGAAACTTGCAAACACTCACAAAGCTCAGTCAGCCATGAGACGGAAAGAGAGAGAGAAAGACAATAAAAAGGCATTTTGCCTTTGGCCAACGGTTAAACAGAGGCATATGTGCACATGTGTGTGTGTGTGTGTGTGTGTGTGTGTGTGTGTGTGTGTGTGTGTGCGTGTGTGTGTGTGTGTATCTGTGTATGTGTGTAGCAAGTGCAGCAGCAGCAGCAGCATCGTTGCCTCAAGGACATTTCCACTTGCATCTACTTCAATTCTGCTGCATTAGTGTCAGTGCTGGAGTTGCTGCAGCATCAACTGCTGCTGCTGTTGATGCTGATGCGCCTGCTGCAGGGGGTGGCTGCTGCGGGGCGACTGTTGCAGGGGTGTGTGTGTTGGGTGGGCCGAATGTTGTGTTGTCTATGGGCGTGGCCGGGCTCAGCTGGCCATAATGGCGCGACAACGAGGCGTTGCAAATTGCCAGGCACCAAGCAGGCTCGGGTCATGCACGTGCCACACACACACACACACACACACACACTAACAGAGGTGCGCTTACACTCATTGAGTCATTTGAATGCCTGGCGAGAACCTAACAAATATGTCAATGTATAGTTACATAAAAATAAACTGCACTAAATATGGAAATGTTAATTAGTTTTAATTAAGTTTCGGGTATTAACGTAAATAAAATGAGGTGATTCACTTGAATTTTAATCCAAAATGAGCATCAGTATGTATATCGAATTTGAGAATCATGTAGATGCAGAAGCGGCGTTTGCTTATTTAAACTCGATCATTTTTTTCACGGCTTGCAGAAATAGAGATGTGCATCTTGCGGCTTTATGTTAATTGTCTAACAATGAAATTTAGACCTCTCTATGCGATTCTCACGTCAATGTAATACCCGCACTCTGTCGTTGTTTTCAGTGATGCGTGTGGGTTTTTTTAAAGTTATATTTTAACGGATTTACTTAAGTTTTTCTATTACTACCGTGATTCTTTTCTCTCGCTCTTTCATTTACTTGACTCTCTTTCTTTCTTTTTCTTTCTTACTATTTTATTCTCTTTCTACATCTTACGTCGCAATTTCTCAAGTATTCCTTACATTTTTAAAAAATGCCAAAGACAGAAAGAAACATCTCCCATCAACTTTCTGTTTGTACCGTTTAGTGATGTTCAGAAATGCGATAATTACTAACACGGTGCAAAAATTGATGTTCATTGTGGATTAATATCACTACTTGAGGCTCTTAAAATCAACTAAATGATTAATAGATGATATGCGATTCATGGCAATTAACAATTGATTGATTCATAACAATTAAAGGCTACCTAATTGACTTACACTTAAGCCAATGAATACATATTTCGTTGCATGCTCTAAGCTAAACTTATTAATTATTCGCAACATTACTAAAATAAATGCTCTCAGAGAAAAGCGCAGTTCTAAATCTAAGTACAAAATAAATTCCCAATTTTCTGATATTCACTTTTCAATAAAACTTAGTTGTTAGATATTTTCATAAATCAGATAAAAAATTTAAAATTTATGAGTGACTCTTGAATACTTAAATTATTGGAATAGTATAAAGGGCTTAAACCATATTGAAACACTAAAATGGTTTCAGTTAATTTTGCATTCGAGTTGGAGCCAAACCAAAATCCGGGTATGTGATTCATGTCCCAGAGAGCGGCGGCTTAAAAACAACACAAATGTGGACAACGACCAACAACAACAGTTGTGCGGCAGCCAAAAAGCACATCAACGAAAGTTGCCAACGCCGCAACAGTAGCTGTCAATGTCTCAAGTTTCGCTTCAGTTCTCCAGCTCTCCAGCACTCTGCTCTCAATTCTCAACTCTCAATTCTCAGCGCCCACTCAGACCCAACATTCCGCAACTCGCAGACAAACTGACGACGTGCATTAGCGCAGCCAGCTCGACGCCGACATTTGCCAGCGGCGACGCACTGTGGGGCCGATATCTAAAATATATTTTAATATAACTTTGGCAATGCATGGGATGAGAATGCTTTAGACATATCCGTGCGATATCAGAGCATTGAAGTCAGGTATAACCGACTGCACAATACTCGTTTCGTTTCTATATATCTCCCTCAGTTTAAAAGTTATATGCATCAAATTAAGCAAACAGATTACTCTTGACGTCCTTAAAAAATCGCAAAGTGATAAAATCTATATAACTCCGGCGGGAGCCTACACAAATAATAGAAATCGATATATTTTTTAACTTTAAAACAATTAAGATCGTTTTTGACAGTTTAAAGCTGCAACGTTCTTACTTGTTAGATCTATTTTTTATTATTTTTTTTTTTCGTAAAAATGTGTATACTTTATTTAAACAGGTTTTCTGCTACCTTCAGTGGCAATTTAATCTAGTTTTTATATTTAGGGCTGTTAGATTTGAAAAAATATCTTCAGTTGTGATTTTTTGCAACAACAGAAATGAAAGAGGTTCCACTGTGCGCTGCTGCAAATTAACAACGGCAGCTGACACACATTTAAATGCAGCTGTCCACAGGTGCAATGCTGCAGGGTGTGCAAAGTTGGGAGCAGGGGGAATTTGCAACTACAGACGCGCTGCAGCCGTATTGGGGTTATGTGCCTGGCCGCGCCGCAATGTGCCGCAAGTGGTGCAAGTGCAGCACGTGCGGAGCTGCTGCGGCTGCTGTTGCTGTCTGTTACTGCTGCTGTTGTTTTTGCTGCTGCTGCATCATCCATCAGGCAGCATCTAGTGCGACCTGTGAGCCAAGTTCGTTTTGGTAATTGGTTGAAGGAGAACTGGCACAAGGCCCGCTTTCTCTGCTCTTTCCCTCTCGCTCTCTTTTTCTCCATTTCTTTTCGATTATTTCCCTTTCTTTTGCTCTTGTGACTCCCTTTTATAGTAAAATTGACACAAGGTCCGGTTGTTCTACTTCTTCTTTCTTAATAAATAAAACAAATAAATATATCGCTTTCTCTTGCCCCCATTTCTTGTATGCTCTCTATTTTTTCCCAATTTCTTGGCAGTTTTTGAAAATACTTCATATGCAAACATCAATCATATTAAATAGTCGCCTGGCTTCTTGGCAACTTCGCTGATGGCTTGTGGCACGTTGCACGTTGCACGTTGCAAGTGGCAAGCGGAAAGTTGCGCTTGCATATTAAAACGAGGCCAGACTCGGGCCAATATGCAGCTTATATGGCAAATATCGAAGGCCAAGTTTAGAGCCAGCAAAAGAAAGAAAAACGTGGAAGTGGCGAAAGGGGGAAGTGGTAGAGTGAAAGAGACAGGAGAAGAGCTTCTGAGAATGGCAGCCGGAAGTGACAAGCAATTTAAACAGCAAAGCTGCTAGCGCCAAGCGTACAACACACACTCACACACGCACACACACCTACAACATACATTAACCTACACTCAGTGCCCAGCCAGTGCTGCCAATCTAGCTTCTTTTTAAAAACAAAATTTCGGCCTTTTTTGGCTTTATTCTTTTTTCAATATCATCATTGAGTGCTTAAACTAAATTAACTTTTACTATAACTATAACGCTCAATCAATTTGATTTTTAATAATACTCTAAAATATTAATATTAATTATTATTATTTATTATTAATATAATTTAAAATATGTTATTAATTAATATTTGACAATGTCTTAGATTTTATATTTTGTTTCGATATAAGATGAAAACACGCTATTTGTTGCCTCAGAAAACGTTGGCAACACTGGCACGTGCCCGCAAGGTCCCTGCTCGGGCGCCCGTTCTCGTTCATTTTCATATCCGGGATGGCTGCTCGGGCGACTCTCGTTTTTCGCTGGCTTTCGCTGGTCGCTGTGGCGCCAATTCTGCCACTGCAACACGCTCGAAGGACTCGCCATAAATTTTGCACGTCATAAAATTTTTTTTGGCTTTTGCCTCGTGTTTCTTGCTCAGCTGCTTTCACTCTTCTACTCTAATATACCATTTATAAATCTATGTATATATAATACAATTTTTTTTTTGTTTTTTTTTTTTGCATACACTTGCATTGGGCCTGAAGATACTTTCAAAAGCTTTGGTCGTACTGATTTTTCCTTACGTTCAAATTCAAATACATTTTCATTTAAATTGTTTATAGAGAATTCGTCATAACAGCACCCAGGACTCATTATTTTAAAGCATTTATCGATATATAATTAGGCTCTTGTGGAAAAACTAATTTGTTCAAATTAATTACAACATTAGTGAGGTTTTCTCTAAGTGTAAAGTCAAAACATCATAATAATTTATATATTCTCTGGTATATCTGCAGAGCATTTAATATTCGTCATTTGCGAAGTTGACATTTTTCTTCTTTTTTTTTTGTCCCTTATTTTTATTATTATTATATTTTTTTTTCATTATTTTTTTTTGCATTTTTTATAGCCAGCTCTTTGCTTTAGCTGACTTTGGGGCCGCATATTTTATGCAGCGACAAAGTTCTTAGATGTCTGGTCTATGAAATCAGCGGTTTGCTGTTGCTACGATGAGGGGGGATGCCTGTCGAGAGGGGGAGGCAGCCTGAATGTCGGCCAAAGCTGCGGGCAAAATTTTTAGCGGCTGCTTATAATTTATTTTCGCCATTCATTGACTTGACTTTGGCGCAATTAAACTTGCACGGGTGTCGAGACATTTTAAATGCTTCACTGCTAATTGCCTGGCCTGACAGTTGCACCCGATCCCCCTCCCCTCCCCCCACCATCAACTCCGCGTGCCACTTATGCCCCGTTGCGCTCCTCGCTTATTCGCGTCGCATTGTGCCATAAATTTGCAGCTTAACAAGCGTCGCTTTTCAGTCAAGCCAGGGCCGCCTCTTTGCCATGCTGCATGCCACAACACGTGGCACAGTTGTGACTTTTGGGTTGCAAATGTTGCGGGAATTGATTTTAAAGGCAAATGCAAAACATGACACTGACAATTTTCAAAGGAGGGTGAACATCCCTGCTCTCATCGCCGCCCTCCATCAAATTCTTCACCCGTTTGGACTTTGAGCCTGCGGTTAAGTACAGTCTTTGGCCTAAAAATGCATATCCTTGTTGCTGCCGCTTCTGTTGCCGCATTTGCGTCACAGCTTGTGGCAAGTATTCCAAAAAAAAAAAACAGAAAAAACAAAAAAACGAAATATGTACAGATACAGCTGCAGCTACAGCCACAGATAAAACCATAGAGCCATAGCTATGTCGAGTCGGTCAACCAACAAACTCGAACTAATTGATGAGTCGAGCGTTCAACCAGTTTGAAATTTGCCGCAAAACCTTAACTGACGTTCATTCAATTTTCGCATGTTTGTCAGCTTTCACATATAGTTCAGTTATCATCCTAATTGATTATAATTGGATTGATGCATTCGCTCTGGCATTTCATTCGTAAAAATGTGAATATGAATTGCGTTCGTCGCAGCCAGGAATGCAAAATTCTTGAATATCCTTTTAATTCAAAACTCAAATAGCTTTCAACTTGCCTCGTTTAATTGACAGCACTTGAACAATGTGCTTTGCGTTTAACCTTTACAACCATCACAGAAAAATTTTAATTGGAATTTAAAATAATACAAAATAAATAATATTATCTGACCAAAAAAGTATGCCATACTTTTTGTATTATTTTAATTGTTTATATATTGCGATTGGAGCTGTATTTCGGAATTAATTTGTCGCTGTTGAATATTTGTTTATTGAGTACAATTGTGTTTGTGGATGCTAATCAAAAATATAATAATAATATTATTTTTTATAACTACATGAAATCATTAAAATAGTATCAATTGCCAAAGTATCCACAGCTCTGTATCCTGCCAACTGGCAGGTAAATCGCATCCACTTTAAATCCACTTAACTGAGAACGTAGATACTTTTCATAATATACTTTTTAGTATACTTTTTCGATAGCATCAATGAGAATAATAAGTTCTATCAGTAATCAGTTTATGAGAGTCTTCCTAATGGATTTTTTTGGCTCTAGTCTAAAAATATTCAATTCAAGTTCACTTAAATACATTTGAGTGCTTATCATCAACATATACATACGTATATACGTATATCGGTGAAATGCATTCGAAGGAGGCAAACTAAGAGAGGGATAATGTGTGAAGGAGATGCACATTCATTAAACTATAAATGGACCTGCACGTGTGTCTCTAGTTGATAGTCTCTGACAGAGTCGGGTCTTAACCATGTATGCTATTTCATTACCCATTCTCTGCTCCAGCCCGGTTCAATACCATTCGAACAACGTCAAATGTTGCAGCTGCAAGTGGCTAAAAAGAAATACTATTATAAGTTGAAGGGGAAAGTCCCTACCTGCCACATGTGACTGATTGTGTTACTGGGCCGCAATTGAACTTTAAATCTGTCATTGCATAGCTTTATTCAGCTTGGCATCCGGGCAACAGTAATAGCACGGGCTGGCGGAAGCAGACGCTTGTTATTGCATTGAAGGGCGTTTTACCTTAAAGTGCCCCAGGCGTCAGACACCTAACGTCAGAGGAGCCAGCTGGTCTTGAAAGCCGGCGGTCGCCGGACAAAATCGAAAATAATAACAAACCAAACAATCTGTAGTTAATAATTCCAGCCGAAGCTTTATTGCCTACAACGGAAAAAATTTGAATTACGCGCGCTGCAGCATCTGACTATGGCCGCCATCTTTGAGCGAGCACTTCCGGTTGCAGTGTGTGGCGCCCTCTGTGCGTGTCAGCTAAGCTTGACAGCAGCTTTGACTGGAAGCTGCGCACAGCTTCCGGCTTCCAATGAAAGCTTCGACGACTGACAACGTTTCATGCCAATGCATTCCATCAATGCAGGCAACAGAGGACTCTGCAGAAGAACACGACACGAAATTCGATGCGAATAAAAATGTATACTTTATAAATATTTATTATAAATATATATATATATATATATAGAGAGAGAGAGAGAGCGAGAGAGAGAGAGTGCGAGAGCGGGAGCGATAATAACAGAGATGCATTTGGTTAATTGATTGACAGCGAGCGAAAGCTAACTTTGCGATTGAAACGCCGGGAACGGAACACAACACGTGCGATAGCTTCGCTGTCGGCGTCTGCGTCGGCATTGGCAACGCTCTCCCTTTTCAAGAATTGCGACGAATGGCCAAAGCTTTTTTCATTGAGAAAACGCAACGTGCCTCCCCCATCCGCCACCCCAAAAATGTGGCACCTCAATAAGGCCGAAGCTTGACACTGGAAGGACAGGCTGCGCCAGCTGACCACTGTCAGGCAGCGGAGGTGGCGCCTTCCAGCGGCTCTGCTGTGACCCACGGCTCAGCTGTGGCTCAGCGTCGCTCAGCGTCGTGTTGTGCAGCATCAACAAGAGCAGCAGCGAGCAACGAATGCGAAACGGAACGGGCAGAGCCAGAGCTTTGGCCGTGTGACGTTTAGTAGCGCGCCGCCAGCAGCCGACAGCAGATGCCGAGACGAGCACGAGAAGCGAGAATCGAGAACTGACAAACTGCGAAACGAGAAACGAAAAACGGAAAGCCGAGCAACAGCAGCCGAAACCGAAACCGAAACCGAAACCAAAACTGAAACTGAAACCGAGACGCAGACGAAGGCGAAGTGCGAGTCCGTCAAACCGATAACTGAAAACCGCAAAAAAGCGAAAGAAGTAGAAGAAGCAGAAGACTGAGCAAAGGCAGCAGCAGAAAAATACAAAAAAAAAAAAAACAAAAGAAAAACCAAAAAAAAGTGCGTCGTGTTTCAGTTCCGTTTCGTAACGGCTGCCATTTCGTTGCGTGCGAACAACAAAAAGAGCGAAAGCAAAGCAAACACAAAGCCAAACTGCCGCGGGCAACAAAACCAGCAACAGCAGCTACATAAAGAAAATAATTAAAACAAATCCAAGAAAAGTATATTAATCAGATTATACAAAAAATCAAATGATTAAATACATATCTGTATAAAAAAATGCATATATAGAAATTGCTGCATACAAAAAGTGAAAACAATTAACTAGATTTGTTTATTTATTTATTTTTAATTTTTTTTTTTTGTGGTGTTGTGCAAAAAAGTGTGAAAGAGATATTAAAATATTTATACAAAATATATATGACAGTTCAAGCAAGTGCTTAAGTTCAAGTAAAACATATAAATAAATAAATTGGCCTTGACATCAAATAAATATATATTTAAAAATAAAAAATAAAAAAAAACAAATAATATTAAAAAAATATGTATAAAAATAGGCACAGGAATTGTTGTTGTAGTTGTGCGTGTGTGCGTTTTGTGGCATGCAACGTCTCAATGAATTTTGTGGCATGCCAAACATTTCAATAATCAAAGCAAAATAGCGGAAAATGCAATTTATTTATATAAACAACAATAAAAACAAGTGGTCGCAAATGCAAAAGAGATTGCGGCTGCAACTAGCTCAAGCACACAATAATATAACATATTGTTAAGTACACACACGCACACACATGAAGATACTCAACCAATGTCCAAACAGCTGAGCCACAGGCAATGCCTCCTCTTCTGATGCTGATGCTGCTGCTACAGTTACAGTTGTTGTTGTTGTTGTTGTTGTTTCTTTAAGCACACCTGCGCCACAACAACAACAACCGCTGCTTATGCCTACAACAACAGCAGCAGCAGAAGCAACAACAACAACAACGCCAACGGCGCTTCACAAGCAACGCTTTTCGAGCATATCCTTCTTAAGGACGTTCCAAAGGCAATTTTCTGGCTGCTGCAGCCGCTATCTACGCGCGCGTGTGTGTGTATGTGTGCGTGTATGTGTGTGTATGTGTGTGAATGTGTGTGTGTGTGTCTGTATCTTACTTTCTTCTCGCCTGCGTTCTCATTCTGCCTGCCCGCTCTCACTCGCACTTACCCACACTCAAGCACGCCCCCTCTCTCTTTCGGTCTCTCTTTCTCTTTCTGGCAAAGACGAAAATGAATTGCACGAGGAACGAGTAAAGTAGGAAAAAAAAACAACAACAAAAAATTGCAAAAAGGAAACCCCAAAAAATTTGTGAAAGTCGCAGAAATCGAAAACCGCTCCAATAATTGGAAATCTGATTAAAATCAAATGACAGGACTCAAGGATAAGCGCAGCGTCGCAACGCGAAGCTTTTCATAGATCAACTTTTTACATTGTGCTTCATTAGTATGAGATGTTTATCTCAACGATGCGATGCCAACAGAGAAACAAACCCAAATACGCAAACAGTGCGCGCTCGCAAAAAAGGTCATTGATATATAGGAACATATTAAAAAGTTGTATTAATTAAAATATTTACTATTAACTACATTTTTATTATTTAACTCCAAATTTAAATACATTTTAATTAGCCTTCATTATATCACTGTTATTTTTTTTCTTTTTTGCGAGAGGGCACTGTACTTAATGTTTCAATTCGCTAAATGGGTCTTAAAACTGAGTTGATTTTTCGTGTTGGAATTTTGTAGATCCTTAACAGCACATTGCCGAGAAATAGTCGTTACAATTTCCAGAATAAGAAGGAGAGTGAAATAACTTTCTCAAATGGTTTTTAATTTTTCTCTCTCAGCTTGCGTTTCGAGTTGGTCCCGCCTTATGTTTTAATATAGTGAAATCCTTAAGCTCTCTAGAGTTTAATTATCAGAAATTAGAAAAATATTTCTTGAAGATTCTTAGAAATGATGATGATAATGATAAATACTGTTTATATAGGAATAAAAATACCTTCATTCTCCGAATTTTACGGTTCATTTCATTAATTGTCAACTTCTATATAAAACTGACCAAACAATCAAGGGTTTCATTATAATCAAATACGAGTGGGCATTTTAATTGCGCGAATACTTATTTTGTTACTTGAGCTATTCAAGTACTGAGAAAAGTGGTTTTAAAAAAGCAACAGATATTTAGACGTTTGGACAACTAAACCCGGACTCATGTCAGAAACTAATGTAAAGATAAATAATAAATATTACAGAGAAATCTCTTTTCAAACGAAGTTCAAAACTTGTATGCGTATATTTTTTTTTTTAAATTATATATTGACTATATTTCTGTTATGTTATGAGTACACTTAGAGAAAACATCGTCCAAAATAAGTATAGCATTTCTAAAAAATTTTGAAATATTCTTGAGTGAAGTAAGCATTGAAATTTGTTAATTAGAAATAGGTTATTAGGGATTAAATGAAAGATAAAATTAAAGTATATCTCCAATTTTTAAATATATAAGTAATATATATATGAGCAAGTCAAAGGCATATCTTTTTATATACATATACAAATAGCATTAAAGTCCAAAATATATATATATATTTGTGGGTATATAATGATTTTCCCTCTTCAAAAACATATATAGAATAATATCAACTTTTGATTTCTAATAGTTCCTTAAAACGCCACGAGTTTCTAACGGTTTTCACACACATTCCACAATCCGAATTATTTTTCTTCTACTTCTTTCAAATCTTCGCTTTCTGCTCTTAGCCTTAAAATCTCTCTAGACAAGCTTTTCCACTTTGATTCACCGATTTGAGAAACGGGCAGCAGAGTTGGCAACTTTTATACTTTGCTCTCCATTCAAATTGTTGTAGTTGTCCCAGTTTTGTTGTTGTTGCAGAGTTTTTAAAGTTAAACAAGGATTCGCCATTGGCAGCTTGATTCGATTTGACATTCACCGGGCATTCAATTAAGTAGCCAAGTGAAGGTGGACACACACACACACACGCACACACAGCCTCCCTCAACAATGAGCTGACCTTTGCTCAATGCCACACACACACACACACATAATTCTATATAGATACATATAAATTGATGGATGACATTATGCGTTAGTTGCTGCACATACACGTGCCACAGCCATGCAGAAACTTTAAACTGTTGCGCTGCACACACACACACACACACACATACTCACACAGACGTTTATTCAATGTCTCCACCCAAACACACTTTCTCTCTCGACTGCCGCGCACATACTGCTAATCGAAATTGATTAAGAGCCTCAGAATGCAGTTAGTTGATCAATCCATTTGCTGCAACAATTGACGGCCAACAAGCAGCTCTCACCTTCAATTTTACCCCCTCTCCCTCCCCCTGTTACTCTTATGCTGTCAGGAGCAAATAAAATAAAGAGCACTTTTTTCAGGGGGTACAATCGAGAAATTTATAGCGTCAAGTAAACGAGGATATGGCAACAGCTTCAACATTTGAAACTCTAGACGATTTGTATGTATTTCTTAATTTTTAATTTTAATTAAGTATTTATGCAATTTTTTTTATTATTTTAGTTGTGTTTCAATGTTAACTTAATTTTTGTTTTCTTTGATTTTTTGATTAATTTTTGCATTTATTCTTTTTGTTTTATGTGTGCAGAAATTTTTTTTAAACTTTTTTTAAACTTTCTTGAGCTAATTTTTATTTGTTTTCATGTTGTCGTATTTCGTTAAATTTTCTGTTTTTCATTACATATTAATGTGCTCTCCTGTTTTTAATTCAGTTCTTAGAACCGAATGGAACCTAAAACTTTGTTTTTAATGTATTATAACCGTGATCAAGTTGGAATATGCTTCATCTTCGGGTCTTATATATTTTTGTAAGATTCTACGATTTTCTTTGGATTTTTTTAATCCTCTGTAACACTAAAGCAACCTCCACTGCCGCTTTTAAATGTTTTTCCTCTTTTTATTGCAAATAAAGCCAACTAAGCTTATATGTATCTTTGTATGTCTAAGGCGAGATATTGTCCTGCGAACGCTTTAATTTATTATATTTTTCACAATCCGTCCGGTTTCAGCGTAACACCCTTTCGTCCTTATCGCATCTCCATGGTCACATTAAACTGTATTCACGGAAAAAGAATAATCAAGAATTTCAGGCATTTCAAAGAACAGTTGCAATCTTAATTCAAGATTTTGCCCTAGCGAATATCTTAATGAAAGCCGACTTTTTGCCGTTGTATAAAAAGTTTTGTTATTGAGTTAGCTACCGTGCGCCGCACCCCCCCGAACGCCCACCACCCTTTCTTGACGTTATGCACCAACAATTGTGACATCTTTCTATTATACATAATATTTTCTATTTTAATTTGATTTGAAATATGCAAATTTCAAGCAAATGAAAAATTCCATTTTAGTTGACAGTTTCTCAGATCTCAGTGAATCACTGTGTCTGTATATATGTATAGAAATATTAATATATATATATATATGCATTTGTGTATGAATATACATACATATATACAATCTGACACGGTGCTAAAGGACGAACTGAGACCAAACTCTGGCATAGGCCATAAAAACGCGTGACAGGACAAAAAGCAAGCGAGAGGCGTTAGACTGTAAGGCCGCTTGGGAGCACTCTGCTTCTTCTCGTTCTTCTCCTCCACTTGTTTCCCACATTCGGCTGGCCGTTGTTTGGGAGGTGCTTTTGATACTCGTGACTCGCGGCGACAAGGTGAAGCAGGCCAAAACGAACGCTGCGCAACCAACAAAAAAACAAAATAGAAAAAAAAGAAGGAAGCTAAATTTCAAATGCAGAAACGGAGACAAAGTGAAGAGAATGAATGTCCCCAATGGGTGCGCTGAGGGGGTAGGGGGAGGGGGGGGGGGGGCGGGTAGACGGGGGGGTTAGGTTGAAAAGGGATACAGTGGCAGCGGGAAAACAAGGCATCTGCTAAACACTTGAAGCTTAAAGAATACCGTTAACAGCAACAACAGCAACAACAGCAACAACAACAACAGTCCGAATCGTTTTGTTGTTGCTTAAAGATGCCACACTTTCCCATTTAGCTGTACATACAGCAGCGAATCAGCGTGTGAACAGCAATAGACGCCAATAAACGACGGTGCAAAAGCCAATGCCAGTGTGAAACGGTAAACGCGCACGCACACGCATGAACACACACACACACACACACACACACACATACACACACACACGTACGCAGGGCGCGACTTTGGGCCATGTGCGTTGTCGTGTCCTTTCGTAGCGCTTCGTACAAATGTCTGTGTGTGCGTGCGTGTGCTGCATAAATCCGCCAACAAGTTTCCCATTGTGCATGGCCAGCCACCTGGCACTCCCACAACGAAACCAACCTCCAACCTGCCCCCCTTTCCCATCTCTCACCACAGGCCACCTAATACGCCCCCCGCCGACCCGTTATCGCCCACTCAGCAACCATTTTGCCGTCGCTTTGTTGTGGCTGCTGTTTAGCTTAACGCTCTCACACGCGCTCTCACTCTCGCACTCCAGTCCTCTCTTTGGCACTTGCTCTCTTTGAGCTTTGACGCTCTCTGAGCTTAGGAGAGCGTGTGTTTTTGTTGTTGCTGCTTAGCCAACAGCGCTGCTGCTGCTGCATATGTATACGTAACTGTATGTGTGTATACGTATGTGTGTGTGGTTGTTTGCTTCTTTTACAACGGCAGTTAAGCGCTTACACGCTTCAATTTCTTGCTGCCACTTTTGGCCACACATTTTCGCTGTACGCTTTGCGCTTTACGTTTGCTGTCGCTTGTTGCCATTGCCTGCGTTTTCGCCACAGCGTTTTACCGTTTGTTGCTGCTGCGGCTGCGGCTCGTGTCTCGCTTCGTTTCGTATGTCCTCGTCGTGTGTTGTCGTTTTCTAGTTTTCTTTTGCTTTTATTTCTTGTATTTTGTTGTTTGCTGGGATAAAAAAAAAAACGCGTCGCTATTTCGACCACGTCTTCCTCTTCTTCAGCTTTTACTGCTGTAGCTCGCTTTGGGCTTTTTTCTTTGTCACTGCTGCTGCCCCCTGTTGTTGTTGTTGTTGTTGTTGTTGTTGTTGTTGTTGTTGTTGTTGTTGTTGTTGTTGTTGTTGTTGTTGTTGTCGTTGTCGTTGTCGTTACTGCTGTTTAAGCACGGTGCGTGTGTTTCAATTCCATTTGGTGGCGTTGCGTTGCGTTATGCTGCGTTCCGTTTTTCGTTCGTTTCGTTCGTTGTCAGCATTTAGTTGTTGTTTTTTTTTAGTTACTCGTACATAATTAGATTGTTTTATTGTTGTTTTTTTTTGTGCAATTTGAGCAAATTAAAGCAAAAAATATATAAATAAATTGTAAAAATAAATAATATATATGCATCCATATATAAATTCAAGTTTTTGAATGAATGTATATTAATATATTATGCCTGCAAAATTAAAAATAACAACAGCAACAACTTCAAAGCGCCTAAAAACAGACAACATTTATATGAAAATAATTTTCCATTTTTTGTATGCGGATATTTATAGCAACCGCTGCTTGACGATGGCTATGTGTGTGTGTGTGTGTGTGTGTGTGTGTGTGTGTATGTGTGTGTGTGTTAGAGAGGTTTACCTGTGCGGCAGCTATTGTGCGCTCTCTCTTTCTCTGTCCCCCTCTCTTTCACACTGTCTCTTTCTCGTTTGCTCTGTGCTGGCCCCAAAAGGTTCAAGGTTGTTCAGTTCAATGCTTAAAAAGGAGCAACGACAACAAGACCAAGCAAAGCGCGCCAAAAAGAACAACCCCGCAACCCTAAACAACAAGAGACAAACCCATCCCCTAACACCCATTCTAGAGAAAAAATGTAACAGCCAAAAGAAACTTCAAATCAATTGCAATAATTAAACGGCAAATCAGGAGTCTAAAGCAAATGAGTGCGAGCAAGAGAGTTGTACGGCGAGTATAGGTGTGTGTGTGTGTGTGCGTATGTGTGTGTGTGCGGCAAAAGGACGCCGCACGGAGTTGCTGCTGAAAATCAATAGGCAAAGGACATGCACGCCCTCTCGCTCGCACACGCGCCCAGCGCCACGCTCATATTCGCACAGAAAACAACTATAATAATAACAACAACAACAACTAAAACAACAACAATTTCTTTGCGCCTATTTTTATACAGAAAAAAAATAACGAAATTACTTCAAAACAAAATTTAAAGTGCACGTGTGTGTGTGTGTGTGCACGTGTGTGTGTACATTGTGTGTGTGTGTGTGCTGCGCCTAAAAGCGGAAATTAACATTTTCACTTGCTGTTTCCGCTTGCCAGAACACGAAACGACACGACAGGACACAGCCTAGCCAGTTGCCATTTGTCTAAGAGTGTATATATATATATATATACATATATTTGTGTGTGTGTGAGTGTGTGTTTGTGTGTGTAGTGCCAGATTTATTCACAATAATAGAAATTCGACTAATTACAAAATCAATGAAATCAGCTTTTGTCGAACGCACAGAGAATTCTTAAATATAATGCAACAAAGTGAGGGCAGCTAGCAGCAGCAGCGGCAACAACAATTGCTGCAGCCGCAACAACAACATGTGACAAAAGTGCAACAGCAGCAGCAGCAACAGCAACAACGGCAACAGCAACCGCAATGCGTCTGGCCCACAAAATGTGTTGCAAGGACGCGAATCAAAAACAGCTCTAACAGCAACTGGAAGCAACAGCAACAACAGCAAGTGCAACAACAACAACAACAAATCAAACAAGTCTTCTACAACAACAAGAAACAACTTAAAGCCCAACACACAAAAACCCAAAATAAAGTAATAATAAAAAATTAAAAATAAATATATATGTATGAAAATCAAATTCAACGCCGTCTACTTCCTTGCCACTTCCGGCAGTCGTGCAACCATGCAACAATTGGCAACTAAATGTTAACAGCAACAACAACAGCAACGGCAACATTAGCAACAACAGCAACATTAGCAACAACAACAACAACAGCGAGCGCTTTAATGGCAACGCCCAAAAGTATGCAACGCTTTGTTGGCCAGCCCCAATTGAGACGCAACAACAAATAGCAGCAACGTGTGCCACACGGTGGGGCTACTAACGGTCGGCAGACGGCAGGCAGGCAGCCAGGCAAGGTGGCGAGGCAGCCAGTGACGGGGTGGCAGCTGCTAGACGACAGAGCAAAACTGGCAGCCAGCTGAATTAGTCGACCAGCAGCAGCGCCAAACGTTGGCGCATTTACAAATTGAAACAACTTGCTCGTCCTCAACCATTTCCCGCATCGATTTCATCGAGAGATGGGGCCTAACTCCGGTTCTGCGACCGCGCCAGGAGCAACCCTTGAGCGGTGAAAATCTATCCAATGCCTCGCCCCCTCTTCTGCGTGATAGGTAACAATCAAAACTTGACTAATTATCCACTTAACCTTAAGCATAAGCCCCCCCCCACCCAATTAACAGGAAAAATTACTTTAAAACTATTTTAATTAACACTCTAGCCCAGCGCGAATTACACTTAGCTACAAAATATAAAACAGATTGCAGGCACAATTTCCCCATTAATTTTATAAAATTAAGTATTATCAATTAGTCAAAATCGCTCGTTACGAAAATAGGCAGTACAACTTTCTCGTACTTGAGAAAGGCGCTTAAATTTCTTAACTGTGTCTTGATTCACAACCCCTGCACATGATAAAGTTACAATATTCTTGTGAATTTTCTCTGAGTGTAAGCGTTTTACAGCTAAAAATAGATTTTCTATGGAAACCAAAGAGCCCTATAAAAAATGCTTTCAATTAGTTCAATTGAAAAGAGATTTACATTTTCTCTGTAGTATTTTCTGTAAGGTTGCAAATCACTAAAATAAAGTGCAATAAACGTAAAGAAATGGAATGAAATGGAATGCATGATAATAAATGTAATGTATGTTTTCATTTTTTACAGCGAACTTGAATAATTTACCTTTTTAATATCAGCAAATAAAAAAAAATGTTGGTTATTATTTTTTAAATTCAAATTAAATTGCATTAGTTTAGCAATAATAAATAAAAAGTATATTGATATGAATATTAACGTTTTATATAAAAAAAAAAATATATAAGTAAATAATAAATAAATTTATTTAATTTAATATTATGTAATTTATTTTCACTAAGATTTCTACAGCTCGTTTTACCACGTTGCTTCTATAAATATCATTTAAAATTGCATACACTGCCAGAGAAATAATGTAGTTTAATTAACCCAAATGCCAAAGGGCTGACATATAATCTTAAATTAAAGCAAAAGAGAGTGCACTTAAATTAGGGGAATCGAGTAAAAGTTTATAAATTTTCAGTTTAGCAAAGTGTCAAATACGTTTAATGTGACCTAAATAACATCTAAGCCTCTGCGGCCAGTTCAAATTTGAGGCCAACACATGGCACAGCACATTCTGGAAAATTTCAGTATTTCTGTTATTTTATTTTATTTATTTATTTACTTTATTTTATATTATTTATTTTTTTTTTTGTGGCTGACCCTTTGTCTGTAGGATGGGCTGTGTGTGTGTGTGGGATGTGGGCTGGTGCACAAAATTGCATTGCATAGCGAAAGGCGCTGGCTCTGGCATTTTGTGTCCCCTGCAATTTATTTGATGCGTATATAAATTTGTGTGTGTGTGTGACTGTGTGACCTGCACTTGCCAGGGCGCGAAATTGAGTGGTGTGGTGCTGGGGGCAGGTTGGACATAAGAGCTGCCTTGCAGCAGTTGAATATGTCAACTATTCGCATCGCTGCTGACAATGGCATCTATGCAGATCTGGCTGCTCAATTGGCTAACATTGCGAATACATGTGTATACATACATTTATATGTATGCGGACGCACACACACACACACACATATATCGGAAAATACACACACTGTGTGCTTTATCTATACACATGGCCAATTTGATGCCTGCTCATGTGGCGTTATCGCAATGTTCCATCAACGACATTGACAGCAGTCGCAGCTAACACAGCAGCCGCAGCAGCTGTTAAGCGAAAGCGGCAACAACCAATAAGAATGATTTAGAGGACTTTGTGCCCGACTAGCAGATACCCATCACACAACTGTGCAGCATACGGGCCTTAGTTGTATATATTGCTTGGTCAACAAAATCTATAAGTTGTGGTAAAAATTTGAAGAAAAGTTACCCAAAAGATTAAATAAACCTATATACAAATGTTGTTATTTTCGATTTTTATCGATGTTGCTCGCATTGTGGGCAGTTATTGAAAGAAGAATATTTTCTGATGTGTTTTAAATTTGAAAACCTAAATGTATCGTGTCAAATCAGATGAAATTAAAGTATGTGGCTGTTTTTTATATATCGATCACGTATCGATTTATCGATGAATTGACTGTGCCATTACATTTTTTGTAACTTATCGAAAAACAGACCGATTATCACAATTATAGGTCAATGATCATAGCTTCCTTCTACTTACACAATACGAAAATACCCCAAATTAACTATTGGCAATGAATATAGGGTACAACAAACCCAACGAAAACGCTCATCATCATAAACATTCCTTGGCGAGAATGACGCATCGGGAGGGGCGCTTTGTCGGGCCTGCATTGAGACATAACAATATCCTTTGACAATATGCCCCATAATCAACTCAATGAGAATTGACATCCGTTTGACATCGATAATGAGATGTGTGTGCCTCTGAGTGAGCCTCTGTGTGTGTGTGCGTGTGTGTGTGTGTGTATGTGTGTGTGTGTAGCTATAGCACTTAGCCTGGAGTGCAAATAAACTATTGAACCCCTCAAGAGAGGCAGCTAAACTGCTTAGACTTTCACTTAATCCCCCCTGCCCGCCTAAATCTACCTCACTCATCCTGTCTACAGTGGCAGCCAAGTCGCACAATTGCCACATTTTTCAACTTGCTACTTGACTTTTCAACCTTTTCTTGATGTTGTTGTTCTCTCTTATAACTTATTGTTAATGTCAAAAGCAGGGTATACTCGTTTTTTAGTGTTTATGTTGCAGACGGAGGGCATAATATTCAGAATAAGATAGACAGACAGATTCTTTATATAAACTTTAACTAAAGTCGACGTTTTTGTTGATATGACTCACAATACAATAAAAGTTTCAAGGTTTTTTTAATTTTATAATAGAAGACACTAAAAAATATATATAAAAAATTGCCCGAAAGTTGAGCCAATTTTTCTAATTTTGTCTAATTAAAAAAAAAAAGGAAACTTTTCAACATTGAGAAAATCATTTATTAATAGTATAACTTGACTTGTGTAAATTTTTTAATGTTTAAAAATTATATTTATGTATTTATTTTTTAATGTGAGTGGAGAAAATGGTAGAAGCATAGTTTGTAATTAAAACCAGCCGAGTACAGGGTATCTGCCAGTCAAGCACTTACTAGTTTAGAGCACTCTTGCTGTGATTGTTGTTGTTTTGTTTTGTTTCGCAGCTGCTGTCATTGTTCTTGACTTTTGATCCTTGCTGGCAGCGACAGGCGACAAGCGACAAGCGACGTCAACGTCAGCAACATGAGCAACAAAGGCAGCTACCCTAACAATGCCACACACATGATACACACACACACGCACACGCACACACACACGCACACACACACAGACACACATTCGGACTTTGTTGTGTCTTGCTTTTTGGGCTGTCTGGCGTTGTGCTTTGTGTTCGCTTTCACTCGCTTAACTTTGTCGCCTTTTGTTGTTTACATTCAGCTTGTAACTTTTATTATGGCCACGACTATATCAAGCATTTATCTATATCAACTACTTCGCTTGCTCTTCGCCTTCATTGTCATCTTCTATGTATACCTCCTACCTTCACCTCCTCTTGCCTGTGTGGGCATAAAAATTAACACCGCATGTCAAAGCCATAATGAGAACTTGGCACTTGACCGCGCATTCAGCCAGTTCCGCAATGGCCAGCGCGACAAATGCGGCCAATTGCCGTCGTTTGCTGTGTCCAGAAAGCAAGAAGGCCAGAAAGCCATAAAGCCAATTCAATCCATTGTGTTTATCAAGTCGATTAACTATTGCCATATGCCACATTGTTGCCACTAGCTGACACTGCAAATGACTCAGGCATTCAGCTTGATTAATGCTACTGAACGAAAGCACATTAAATGCTGACCTTTCAGCTGTTTGAAATCGAATTTTAAACCTGAGTTTCCCTATATTTACACCTCTATAATCTGATACTATCACTATAATCTGATACTAACACTATCTTAATTAGCTCCATAGATAATTTATAATAACGATACCAATATCGAGTAGAACAAGTTATCGATAAGTTACGAAAAAGAGCTTGCATCTAAAACCAGTTGAAATCTAAACACAAAATCGATAATTATCGATAGTTACCGATCAATCCATCTGCAAAATATAATAGAAAATCAAAAATATAGACAACACTTTTGGGAGATCGGTATTTATGCGATAAACTCATTAAACTAATTGCATTAAAGTCTGTCCGATATGCGACTTCAAAAACGAAATTAATTTGAAGCCCGCTTGCTTATCGCCGTAAGAGCTCGACAGTATTGAACTACCAATCCAATTAGCCATTTCTCTTGCCGGTGCACTGCAATCACGTTCTGCACTTAAGCATCTGCCAAAGGCAGCGACAGACCGACTGACTGAAGTTACATCACTTAAGTGAATTCGTGAAGTTGCCGAAAAACGCAAAAGAAGAAAAAACAAAAACGAAAGGAAATTGTGTAAGAAAATGAAGAGAAAGAAAAAAACAAAATAGCACGTAGATATAGCACACTTGGACACGCTTCGCACGAAGATACTTGGCAAAGTTGTTGGCTCCGTTTGTGAATTGCGCGCTTAACTGTCAGTATTCGTGGTAGATAAACTTTAAGGGTGCTAAGGGGTTGTTTGGCATTACGAAAATATATGGCAGATAAGCCAGAGATAGATGTTAAATGAACTAATATGTAAAAAAGGTCCTTATAGTCAGGCAAATCAACGAGATAAGAAATTCTTAATTTGGAAACATTTTTAAAGACTTAAGACTTTAGTAATTTGAAATTAAATAATTAGCATAGCTAAATTCTCTATTTAAAATAGTAAGCTTAAATGCTTAAACTCTACTTGAAACAATAACAATAATAAAAAACGAAACTGCAAACGTAGTTTTTTATTATTTATTGGGTTAATTGATGTTTGCGAACAGGATATCAAGCAGTCAAGCGGTGCAGTTGGACAGGTTTTCTTTAGCTGCCTTCAGTTGCTTCATCAGTTTTGCTGTTTGGATAATAAACGAGCTGGGCTAAAGTTTCAACAAGGCGGCCCAGCGGAACCCATTTAAAATGCCTGACGTGCACAGAGCCAATGCACCGCCCACCTGTCCCTCCAACTGCCCCGCCCCCCACCAACTGCAGGCACAATAGCAACAAGCGTCGCTTGCATGTTGGCCACCGCACAATCTGAGAATTGTTGCCAAAAATAACAGCAACACACAATTTGTGCACGCAAAGTAACGCTGGCCAAGGTCAACAGCAGCTGGCGGCAGGATAGGGAGGGAGGGTGTTGGGAGGGGTGATAGGATCGGATTGGTGTTGCATGCCCCATGTACGCTTCAAGCTTTAAGCCGGATTTGCATAAAGTTCGCCACCTCTTTTGGCCGTGATTCTCGCCTGGCGATGCGATTGATTGCAACGCTGTCTTTAGCAGCTGCCACGCGACGCCTGTCTGGCGGCCTCTCTCTCTCTCTCTCTCTCTCTCGCAGACTGACCCCTTGTCCCCCGTCTGCCCTAAATCTGCGTGCCGCAGCAATTGCTAGTTGCTACATGAAGCCGCAATTGCCACATGTGAATAGAAATTCCAATTCGAACTCAAATCGGTTTTATGCAATGCCCATACACACATATTTACATATGTGCTCACGGCTGCACTGAGAGAAAAATGCGTGTTCAAGTTTTTTGAAATTACGTATATAAATTAGGTAGATTATTATTGTAACATAAGTTGTAGTCATATTAATTTTATGTATTTATTATTGATTTATTTCTCATACATTAGATACAAAATCAAATCTGCGTTCTACATTTAAGTGCATCTACCAATTAATCCTGATTAAATGATAAAGAATTTCCGATAACTTTTAATTTTTTTTTTAATATTTCCGTTATTTCCTTCAAACTAACTTAATTCTTAACAAATATTTTGAAATTAAATTTAAATTGCTAACAGAAATACTTAAATGAATTTTCACCAAAAATGTTACTTTCGCAATTTCGCTAAATCATTCCAAAAAAGTTAAGGCAGTTAACAATTTCAACATTAATTGGTAGCTTAATGGGGAATAAAAAGTCCTTTATCATCAAAATCGATTGAATTGACATAATTATCACCTAAATATGGATACAATTTCAATATGAACGTAAGCTAAAAAGGATGTTGGCAAATTTTAATACTTTATTTAGCAAGAGTTTTTTTGCATATAAAAAATATAGTTGGTCAAATAAATCAAAGAACAAAACATTTTTGTAGCTTTCGATAAAATTTACTGTATCTGTTTACTTGTGGGAATATGCCTGCTAGCATCCTGATTGCTTTAAAGCTAAAGTAATATAATGTTTGATTTATGTATTTTCAATTTACCCCTTTGGGTATGCAATAGAGATGCTCAAAAGTGAAGTACGCAGCTAGTGTTTCTTCTTCTTCATTGGTTGCCATACGCAGCATTTTTTATTGTCAGCACTTTTGATTTACAGCATGCGCACACACGCACACACGCACACACACATACACACACTCGCACACTTGATTAAGTAGATGCGCCAGTTCAAGGCTCTTGGGGCCAAGTTGGCCAAATTGATGTCACGTATTTGGCTCGCGACTGTCGCAGCATTTGCCGCTGCTGCATTTGCATTTAATTTTTCGCCATTAATTGGCCCCACAGCAGCAAAAGAAAGCGAAAGTGGCAGAGAGAAAATGAAAAAAAGCAAACAAACAAAGAACAACACCAACAAGAAAATTCGATGGCAGAAGGAAAAGGAAACAGAACGTGCCGCAGCATGAAAAATGTGCACATCATGCACGTTGTATACCCTTTACGAAGACTCGGTTTAAAAATAGACTCGACTGCAATAAAAAACGTGTCGAACAGCAGAAGCGTTGCCCGAATGGGCTGGTTGCAAGAGGGGGGCGATCGGGGGGTTGCAGGGCGCAGACAAGAGTGCGAGTGCAGAATTCTCGTGTTGCCTTGACCGGCATGTATTCAGACAAGAGCACACACACACACAGAGTGCGAGGCCTCTGAAGGTGTGTGTGTGTGTGTGTGTGTGTGATATGCACCAAGATGCTGGTCATAAGATTTATGAGCTGTGATTTTTCACTGTTTTCGATTTGGCTTCGGCTATCACATTGAACTTCAGCTTATGCAATGCCTGCCACCAGCAACCGGAAGTGCCACAACGAATACGACTACGAACACGAGCACGAACACGAACACACGAACACGAATACGAATACGAATGCGAGCTCGAATACTAAAAAAAAAAACAAGTGCGTATACGAATCAGCGTGTTTAAGGCGAGGCAACGTTGGCCCGGCTTATAAAATGGGTCGACAAACGGTGTTGCACGATGTTGCTGCCACAATGACGTCACAGCCGTGCCGCTGACCCATATACACACACAAGCACAACAGCTGCAGCAGCTGCAGTCAGCATTGGCATAGCTAAACACAGCAGGCTTAGGTGTGTGTATGTGTGTGTGTGTGGTTGTGTGTGTGTGTGTGTGTATGAATGGAAATTTAATCCAAACACATAACAAAAAACACACACACAGATATTGCCGCTGTCAAGTCTTCAATTGTTTGTTGACATTTCGGTTGTGTGCTAGTGTGTGTGTCTGTGTGTGTGCTTAACCGCTGTCGCATATGGAACAATTATCTGCTTGCAGCGTACATGCAACCCGTCGCTGACGTCATGCGCCTTTGCAACATGCAACATAACCTCAAAGCTCTGCCAGTTGGACGCGTCTAAGGGCCTGGTCCTTGCTTTTGGCCAGCAATTCGTCTCGCTTGGCATTTCAATTATGCACAAATGCGTTTCGTTGCCTCACACCCCATGCCCCGCCACGCCCACCTGGCATAGGCCAAGCGAGTCTTTGGGGCAACAACAACTGCAACTTTGTATCTTTGCCAGTCATCAAATATGCAATTATGTGGCCAAAATATTAAGCCAGCCACTGTTTGGCCAAACTCTTTCGAAGGGGTTGCGGGGCTGTCACCTTCTAGATTGCTGGTTTGCCAGAGGCTTCTTCTTGTTTTTTGTTGTTGTTGTTGTTGTTGCTGGCCCGCCCGTCGTGCACTTACACGCTTAATTAAATGCCACGGCGCCAAAACGTAGGCAACATGCCATGCAACAACGCCTCGAATGCCAAAAAAGAAAAAGAAAAACAAACAAATAGTAACTACATTCAAAAACAAGTAAGATTGCTCTAGTCGGGACCTCCCGACTAGGAGATACCCTGAACCCAGCATTTAACACATACACACAAACTCTCGGCACTAAATAAG
>SCDY01001727.1:0-23699 GCA_004143825.1 Drosophila micromelanica
TGGGGTCGGAGATGCTTCCTTCTGCCTGTTACATACATTTGCACAAAACCATTATACCCTTTTTTACCCATTTTCAATGGGTTCAGGGTATAAAAAAGGCAGTCTAAATGCGAATTTCGGTATTTGTTTAAAATTATAAACCACTTATACCTATAAAAATGTCTAGAATATGATGTACATTAACGTCTGATTTAATGATATATGCAAGAATTTTGATTTTAAAAGTAGCCGTATTTATGTACAAAATTCATGGATTTTTTTTTGAAGTGTAAAGATAAGTCAACCTAAAACCTCGAATCGTGGAAATTGTTATAATATTATGACAAATTCATAGTACTTAAAGTTTTTTTTATAATATAAATATAATTATTTAATTGGGGTCTGTACGATGTTCTCAGTGGAATTTGCATAAATTTTGGGCATGCAATCAGCTTATATTGGGATTATAACTAAATTGGGTGATTCGTTTAACGGTTTGCATTTCTGAACGTTGAGAAATTTCTAGGCCTAATTTGAAGAGGGTTGTTTACCTTCTACGATATCAGCACTGTCATCTGTCCGTTGCCCAAAAACCCTTTCGCCAGACTGCCTGGAAATCCAATGCCACTAGTCGAGTTAACGGGTCAGCACGTCCCATTACAGTTGCCAAACGACAAGAACCCAACTGAACGTCAAGACAGTAAAAAAAATTACATTTTTTTTTGTTTTTTGGTATTTTGGCTTTTTAGCAAGTTTTCTGGGTTAGACGAAAACAGGATACACCTACGCAGCGAATGGAAGCTGTACTCGTTGTTGTGGGAAAAACAAATTCGGATATAATTTGGTCCACACAAACTTTAATTAGATCCGTCGAATGACAAACATAAATCTTTTGCTGCAATAATAAAAGCAGCCAAACAAATTGAGATTGAGAGCGCCAAACCCAAAAGCGTTTTGGATGAGCCGGTGGGTGCGGGGGGTATGCGGTATGCGGGTAATATGACTGCTTGAAAAGCTCTCGTGCAAACTTTTACAAACTAGTGAAAAATGCTCAAGCCTCAAATGAAAATGGAAATGAGTTGAGCTGACGTTTGCATGATGTTCCCAAGTGGTCCGCCGGGACGGGGGAGGGGGGATTGCAGTAGTGTGGGGCGCGACAAGTTGACATCAAAGTGAGGGCAACACTTTGTCGTTGTTGTTGTGTGCGGTTAAAAAGCTTCGGGGTTAACAATGACGTCATAGTTGTGTGTGTGCAAACTATTTTGGCGTACGCATTTCGTCATAAACGAGAATAATCAATAGCCTAGGCAGACAGAATGACGCAGCCAACGTGACATAATTCCAATGAACAGCAGCCGCCGATAAGTCAACGGGTCACAGGTCACGGGTCACGGGTTGCGGGTCGCACTTTGCACTAGGCCAACTGGGTAGACGTTAACAACAGTCCAACAGCATAGAATTCAATTAGAAAACTTTTTGGCATGGCTAACGAGAGATGCGATGGTGCAGGCCATGACGGCAGCGCAACGGCTATCCTTCAAGTAAAAGCCCACCCGTTGCCATCTGAGCCTCCCCCCAGATAGCACGTGTGCTCGTTTATAACCATCAACGCCTTGGATCAACCTTCGTCCAGCCTAAAAGCCTGATATTCTTTTCGCAAAAAAAATACTGCCCGCTTTTGAGCGCTGTCTCCGTGTGTGCGATATGCAACAACGTGACGCTCACACTCACACCTTTGTTCCGTCCGTCCGTTTGTCCGTCTCGCTTACGCTGGCGGGCAAGGCGCAGCTTCCAAATGCGGGACTGGGGCTGCGGGCATGGTCTCCTCCTGGCTACCTGGCGAACTTCACTTTGCTTCTCGCGCTGCCTTCTTTGCCTTCGATATTCGCCTGGCTGTCAGGCGCTTTTTTGACGTTTCGCACTGCCATGTGTTGAATTCTGCGTGTGGGGAAGAGAGAGATTTTATACTGAGAGAGAGCGAGACTATTTAGTGTGAGAGCGCAAGCTTTCACCACAGTCGTTGTTTGCCTGGTTCGTTACCTGGCCTTTCGCAACTGCTTCGTTATTTTTCTTTTCGGACTATTGAGTGAGTTTCGTGCTGGAGCCACCGAAAAGTCGGGTGCTGGGTTTCCCTGTGGGTGTGGTAGCTGGGTGGCTGAGAACATTGTTGGTGATTTGGCTTGCGTGCCGTTTGCTGCATGCTTTTTATGGGGCACTAAAAGAAATAGTATATCACATTCATAATCAACTAAAACGTCAAATACTTTGTGCAGTTTACATGTTTTCGTCTATTTTTAGGAAGTGACTTTTTATTGTTTATTCTAGAATATGGCAAATAAAACTTGACCGCTTTGGTTAACTTGGTGTTTGGTTCTTCTATACGCTTCTTATACCTATTTTACTTTTTTCTTTCTCTTTTCTCTCTATCCTTTTCACTTTTATCTATTTTCTCCCCCTCTCTCTCACACACGGAGTAATTTTGCTTCACATGCAAAAAAGTGGTTGACGGGTAAAATAAGCCTTTCTATGCGATTTTCAAAAAATCATTGTGTGTAGTTTCGTATTTGTATGTAATTATATATGTAAATTTTAATAATTTAAAAATTTAAAACTCACTTTTTTTTAGTAAGGATAAATTAACTTACTGCCAAAAAATCTTTTGCAGTGCATGGTTATGTCTATATTTATCCGATTCTGGTGCTGTTTCTGTTTCTGCTTATGTTTCTGGCGCCCATAATAAAAGTAACGAATGTGGCGAACGAAACGAAAACAATTACACGAAGGAAATCCTCGAAAAGCACACGGGACCGAGACTACGCTACGTCCACATTAAAATAACAAAATCCAAACAACGCAAACTTTTGAGTGCAAACCCAACAAAAGCAGAGACTGAAACTGAAACTGAGACTGAGTCTGCTACCGAGCCCGTGAACCGATTCGAGACCGGAGCTTTCATTTATGTTCGCCAGTCAGTCGCCAGTTAAAGGAGAGTGGGCGGTGGGTGGGGGCGTGGGGGTAGGCGGGTGTGTCGTGCTCAGTTTGTTGGGCCTATTCGGGCCCGATTCATTTGCCTGACATTTTGGGGAAAAGCTCTGCGCCCGAGCACGGATGCGAAGACGACAAAGTTGGACCCAAGTAGTCAGAGAAGTGGAGCCACACGGTCCAGACGTCGCGCTCCGCAGCAACATAGCAAAAGTCGCGCACCTTGGAAACGCAAAAAAAAGAAAGAAAGAAAAAAATTTGATTAAAAGAAAATATCAATTTCACAAAAAATAAAAAATAAGTGTTGAAACCCAAGCCATGGCTAAAGTCGACATCAATTATTTGTGAATCGTGAAATTGTTTGGAATGCAAAAAATATGTAGATACATTGTGGAGCCTGAAGCCATGTGCAGGGCAGCAGCAGCAGCAGCTCCAATGGGAAATCTGAGCGAAATTCTGTAAAAGAAATCAAAGTAATGTGCACAAAAATACAGCAAATGAAACAGTTGTTTGTAACGGAAAACAACCTTGAAAGCGTCTGTAACAGCAGCAACAACAACAACAAGAATAACAACATCAACAGCAGCAACAGCAACAACAACTTCTTGTTCAATAACAACTAAAAGCCGTGCACGGGTGCGTGTGCACTGAAAACACGGCCGTACAACATGGCGTATGGGTAATGAATGTGTTGGCTCGACATATGCAGCAAATGTGCTAGGCAGCTGTGTTTTAATATTGCAGTACGCGCACACACGCACACATGTGTGTGTGCACTGAGCGTGCGTGTGTGTGCGAGTGTGTGTGGCATGCCACTTGTGCGTGTGCGTAAGCTATGTGTATCGATGTGTGTATATGTGATGGTGCCAAATAAAATATTAAGCAAATTAATTCACGTAAATGCTCTAACTCGTATTTATGTGCCATTCAAACAACAACAACAACAACAACTACAACAACAAGAGGAACCACAACAACAACACGTTCGATGACGCATTCTAGAGTAGGCCAGAAGGTTAAATTACTACGGCAACGGCTTCCGTCGAAATTCGCCACGTACAGCGATTCGGACTCGCAGTCCGAAAATATTAAAACCGATACCAATACCGAATCGCAGCAAGCAAGTTGGCGATTTATAGACGTGCGACCAACTATAAGCAGTTTCAGCTGCCACCGCACCTACTCCGCCCACAGCTGCTCCGCGTGCTCCTCCTGGCCGAGAGTCCACCACCCGCAATAACAAAGAGGCCCAGCGATTGTTGTTGCTGTTGCTGCCATCGTGGTGAGTTCGCAACAGACAACAATTCAATGTGCCATGGGCTAAATAAATAACAAAAATCGCAAAGTGTGACCAACAAAAATAAATAAATAAATACGTATTGTATGTATGAATAAAAACGCGAATTATCGAAAAGCATCGTTAACCAAAAAACAAGGTGCCAAGTTATAAAAGAAACATACAAATAATTACAAATTACTCAAGTGTTTGTTGCCGCTCTGAGCGAGCGACAGTGGTGAGAGTGAGAGCGTCACTCGCGAAACTCACCACGCATTGGCCTCTCTCATCGTCTGCTGGCAACGCGTTCAAGAAAACTTTCACTCTCGGCACAACGTGGCGGCGGGCGGTGCGAAAGCATCGAGCAGGAAGCGCATAAAGTGACACACAAACACACACAAAGACACACACACACACACATGCACAAAGACACACTGATACACGTGCGCAGCAAACTGGAGAAAGCCCACAGAAACTAAACTAAACTGAACAACACAAATATATCCGCAGCAACAAAGCAAAAACTTTTGCATGCTAGCAGCTGACTGGCGCAGGAAACGTGCCAGGACGGCCGGACAGCAGCAGCAGCAGCAGCAGCAGCAGCAACAGCAGCGGCGACAGCAGCAGTACTAGTGAAGCGGACAGTCCGGTCCTGCCTGCCTGTCACAGCCATTGAATAGGCCTCTTCAACACGAACACTGGCACAGGATACAGGCCGAGCACACACGCAACGCAATTTAAATGTATCCTTAGAACTTCAAACAGGTGAGCGACGTTCATTGAGGAAGTTACAAAAAAAACCAGCAAAAAAAGAAAAAGAACTAACAAACAAAAAAGTTGTATGTTAGCATGGGAAATGAACTAAAAGACCAGCAAAGTTTATTTTTCAACAAGATAGATAATGGATGCCTAAATATTTTTAAAAGTAACTCAGCGACAAAATGCGCAAGTTTTTCACTGCGATTAAATGACCAACAATGGGCGAAAGTTTTACTTTTGACATAATTGTTTACAGTTAAAGAAGATACGCCTGCATTCCAGCAACTAATTGTAATCGATTTATCGATAACGATGTTGACCGAGCGTGAATTTATAAATAGTATAAAAATGTGTTTTATACGCAGTAAAGGCTTTAAATGGGTACAATTTAGTTTTCTAAAGGTGTAAAATGTAACTAATTAGTGAAGCAAGATATAGCCCAAAAAAGTGTATGTCTACATCGTTTTGTGCGCTTCTATATTAGAGATTCTAAATTGTAGTCATTAAAAAGTCGAAGTCATTAAAAAGTCGAAGTTCAGTCGAAATCAAGCTAGTACAAGATATCCTGACGCAGCTCTAAAGTCTCATATTCGTATACATTTAGGATTTCATTAATGAAAATTTTTATTAAACTATCTGCAATTGGTATTTATTGATGTAGATAGAAAGTGTACACAAATCGACCATACAAACTTCATCTTATAACTTGCTGTTCTAAAAAAAACAGCCATAAGCAATGAGATTGAAAATTTAGTAATATTGATTTGAGGGAAACGAAAATCGAATTAAACTTGATAGACATATTCGATTTTGTATAACTAGCTTCTATAAATTTCTTGTTGTACAAGCTAAGACAAATGGATATATAATGATTAAAATGGCTTGAGTAAACTTTTTATTCGTATACGTATATTTGTTTAAATTTGTATTTGAAGCTAAGGTTTTGTCTGATTATCTTTTAATATATGTACATGAGATAGACACCTAATTTAAATTAGTTCGGCTCGGCTTTATGTACTGAATTAAAAATAGTAAAAGATATTATCATCATCATTATCATAATCATCAATACAGAATCTCACGTTCATTCGACAAAAAGAGACGCTATTTTTTCTTTCCTTATCGTAAAATGCTTTGATTTTCCTTAGTTCAAAATTATTCTCAACAAATCAATAAGATTTTCATAGGTAACTAGGTGCTTTATATGGTTTCGTCATTGTACCATTTATCATCCGGACCTACGTAGGTGGTATTTATGTTAAGTTGTCAGCACAGGATAGAATAGGAAATTGGGGGGGAGGTTGTATGTTGGTGTTGGTGGGTGAAAATTAATAACGTAACCGTTGCTCGCTGACATCGGCGCATAAGTAATAGTTATTTAATGAGTTTTCGGTCGGTATTCTGGCCAAAAAGTTGTTTGGCGCCATGGCATTTAATTAAAATTTGCGCCTAATTAAACGTCAAACGCGAGCCGTGCCAAGCTGGGCGAAACTGAACTGAACCGAACTGAGCAGCTGACAGGACATTACTAGGCGCACCACGCGTATGAGTGATTTTCTTGTACACTATTCAATATTTGACTGTCTGTGCGTGTGTGTGTTTGTGTGTGTTGGCTTTTTGCACAACTCGATGTTGAATTATAAGCGCCTATTTAGTGGTTGTCGTTTGTTTATTTAGCCCGATTTACATTTCCCTTTGCATTTCATGTTTACCATTAATTGAAAATTAAATTGATTTCGAGTTGCGGATACATTTTGCATGATTGATTTATGTCGCAAATTTACAGCTAAAAAAAAATACACATACACATGTTTGAAAACACATATTTAGTTTTGTGATACCCTCATTTTGCATTTCAGTTAATGCGCCCCAAGAGTATGAAATATATTAATGGTTTATATATATATATATAGTTTTTTGTATTTTTTATTTTTCTGCCTTAATTGATAGTAGAGCTTTTAATTGCAACTAAGCTGTGGTTATGAGTGCTTTGGAGACTTGAGGGCGGGGCGAACCTGGCGCCAATTAGTGTGCAATTTATGCAAGTGAAGAAGTGCTTTAATTGCCGTCGCATGGCAACAATGGGGAGCGCAATTTGAGAGTTTTTCCCCTGGATAATGAAGTGAAATGAATTTGATTCAAGCCGAGCTATGGAAAAAGCCAATCGATAAATTTGGTAGCCATAGTAATGCTCAGGCACAATAAATCTGAGTCGATAAAACGGTGTCAAAATTTTCACATTAATTAGCCGTTTATTTGGTAATTTGAACAAGAAGAAAATATGCTACTAAAATTAAATGTTCAATCGATAGTTCTTTCGTTAATTTATGTGTATTAAGATAGCTTTAAAATTAAATAACCAACTATCATGACTTGGCTTTTAAAGCTGATCAAAAGTACTCAATTCAATAAGATATATCTTGACGTAGAAATTAATACGTAATATAAATGTTGTATATTGTAGTGTATATAAACTAATTACATTTCGAAAATACATAAATATCGAGTTTGTCATATTAAATGACTTTAGTACTTTTCGAACAAAGCACATTTGCCTAATCAAAGGTTTGGCAGATAGATAAGTACTTTAAATGGTGTTATTTGTGTACTTTTTATTGACTTTGATCATATAAATGATGTATATTCTTGATTAGTAACAATAGGTGAAACATTACATTAATATATATTTTATTATTATAATTTTACTGTTATTATTTTTTGTTGTTTTTTTATAATTACTGTATAGTAAAGTATATACTTAACATTATATTATCTGAAATATTGCTTCTCTGAGACAGCTGCTTTACCCAGGACTAACGTTCTCCAAATGTACTTAAAGGCATTTAATGAGCAGATACCGTATTATGAAAAAATATTAACAGTGGTTGTTAAAATGAACCCACAATAAACCACTCGACGTTACAAAATAATGCAAAATCAATAAAAGAGCAGTCCGAAAACAGATATTGCACAATCCACTTTGACATAAAATAATAAACAATGTAATAATTGTTTACTCGCGTGGCTCGAGCACTCACCAGGATAATATATATCATATAATATTATATAATACAATAATAAGCCAGCAATTAGTGTCATTGATAGAATCGATAAAGCTGCCGCCAACTTTAGCCCAAAGCGTTCAATTCAAGCAATTTGCATTGTGTTAATTTAAAGCACAAAGGATATGCTGGAAAAAGGAAGAGAAGACAAAAAAAGAAGGAGGTGTAATCGACTGGCTCGGGCATGTTAAGTACGGGACTATGGCATTGTCTTTTTCTAATTCTCGAGCTCGACTTGGGCTTGTCCTCCTTTTGTCTGCCTGGTGCTGCAATCAAATTGAAAAAGTTGTTGGGGCGAAGGGCAAATCGCAATTCCACTTTTATTAATATTTCCATTTTGCCTATGCGTTTTCAATTCTGGGCGCAGAATGGAAAACTACTGCACACTTGGCTACAAATCGTATTTTTTTTCCTTCTTTTCTTCTGTGCTTTGCTTGTGTGCATGTGGGTGAGTGTGTGTGTGTGTGTGTGTATTTCCACTTTTGTTCATTTGCTACATGCCCATTTCGCATTCAGAGTTACAGTTTCAATGGCATCGCCAAGGCTGAGTGGCTGAGATGCCGAGAACTTTCCTAATACAAGATACTTAAAGGACGAACACAAATGATGTTGTAAGGCAGCACCGAGTCAGCCCCTCGCTCCCCCCACCCCCCTCCTCCAACTGCACAAAAAAACTAAAGCCTTAAGTGAATTAAGAGCAAAACTTGTAACATTTTCTTTACCTCGTTATTTCACTTTGGGATCTCAAGGCTTTTTGCACTTAATGAGCGACCCTTTCGCGTGCGAAGTGTTCGAGAATTGAGTTCGTAAATAAAAATGGATTACTTTTATGGCCCCGACCAGCGCCCAGCAAAATACCTATTAATGATTTTTCTACCCACCTGTGTCTGTGTCTGTTTCAGTTGCTGTTTCTATTTCTGTTTCTGTTTCTGTTTCACTTTCCGCTTCCGTTTCCGTTTCCTGGATGCGTCTAAGTTCAAGTGTGCAACCTGCTCGGCGCTTTTAATAAAACAAGATTGATTGTTGTGGCCCGGCAGAGTAACCGATCCAACCGCAGGCGCACAGCTCGACGTCCTGTGGTCAGAGCTCCAGCGACCTCCAGCCATCGAGCCAAAGTCGGCCACTAAACGATTTCGAGAAAATTTTGCGGTGTCCTGCGGCAGTGTCACTGCCAGGCTCTGCGTTTGTGCCCAAGGCTTTGCCAGTGATAAAGCACGGAAAATATTCGCGTAATTTCTCTATGTCCTTTGCCTTTTCTGGGTTTGTGCGTGTGTGTGTGTATACTAATTAAATTACACAATGTAAATTAATCAAAGTTTATTGTTTCAATAAATATGATGGGACCCAATTAATTAATACAAATTAAAAAATCAAATTCAATAAATCCATCACTTTTTCAATTATGTCAATTCCAAATGTGGATACATTTTTTTAAAGGAAAAGATGTTGAATTAATTAAATTATTTAGTAAACTCGCATAAACGGAGACCATGTGTATTTAAAAGAAAATGGATTCCTGGAAGCTTAACCTTAAAATGGACAAGTTATCATAATAAAACAATCTCTAATACTAAAACTTTTATATATTTTATTATTTTATTTTTATTTGATTTTATTTAATTATTTTTTTTCAATATTTGATTTGATTGAAATCAATTCGAAAATTGTAAAATATATTAATAAAATATTGCATACTGTCAGAGATACACTTTTTAGTAGACATTCAAAATGTACTGTGGATTATGACGTATTTTGTCTACAATAATCCACCAGGCAATAAGTAATAGGAATTTGAAATTATTTTGCATCAAAAAGCCATTTATGGCACAAATGTGACATACGATATTTTTGCGAAAAGTAGTCGATCTATTTTCTGCTCCATATTATGGCGGCCACTTACGCCATTTTGTTTGTACCCTTCACTTATTAGGTTAAGGTATATTGGTTTGGTGTAAATATATGTTACTAGTGAAGGAAACTATTCAAGAGATATATATTTATTTAAACAGCCGAGTCGATCGTTTATTAAATTTGCAAAATTATTAATATCTCCAACTTTTAAAAATTGATAAAATGTGAGATTTATGATTTTTTTTTTTTTGATTTTTAAATCAAATGGAAATCTTAGATTTTAAAAGCGAAAGTCATAAAGTTTGATAGGTTAAAAAAATCAACATTTTTAGTTTATTCTTTTTTAAATTCACATGAAAAATTTCTGCACTTTATTATATACATATATTTAATTGAACACCAGTTAAGAGAAGACCAGAACTTATCAAGACTTTATTATAGTGTAGATCTGAGCAGCCGCTTGGTGCAGGGCATCTGCTAGTCGATTACACTCGACTGGAGCACGCCAACTTGTTTTCGACAGCGAATTTGTAGCAGCCACGTAAAATATTGCACATGTGACAAGACAATAGGGGCAGGCTGCAGGCAGGATAAATTTGTGGAAATATAAAACTATGAGCAGACACGAGAGCAACTGCCACGTCGCATAATTCGTGGCAAACATGCGGAATGGCGTGTAAGGAAGAGCATATTTGTGGCACGGCTCGTGACAGTTCGTAATGCCTGGCTCTGTGCTGTTTGCGCCTACGCGACTGTTTTGTCTATTTGCTTGTGTGTGTGTGTGTGTCTATAAGTTGCGTGAGTTCTTGTATTCTCAGACATTGTACACACTCCATAGTTGTCTATCGTCTGTGGCTTGAGTGCGTTGCGCTAACCTGCACTCAGAGTTGTTAAACTAACTTTCGTGACTGGACAAAGTGCGCTCGCTGACTGTCTGTCCGGCTGTCTGGCTGTCCGTTCTGTCTGGCCTGGCTCCTTGCTGGCACCACTTGGCACACGCTCTCTTCCTCGCCCCACAGACCCACAGCAAATATGTGGCTTCAAGTTTGCCTTTTACATTTCCACATTTTCACATTTTCACATTTCCTTCTTGGCTGGCTTGCGTGTCTGCGCATAGACAGCGACGTCGACCTACTCCGCGAGACGCCGCTTTGCATATTTATTTTATTTGATTTGGCTTTTTTTCGCCAATTTCCCTTCTCATTTTTCCTTTGGCTTATATAACGCGACGTATGATTAAAAATTCGTAATTTACCAGCACATATACCCGCTCCATCTCTTTTTTTGTTTTGTTTTTTATTTATTTATTTATCTTCTGAGTTTTTTGGAACATCGTTTTCTTTGTGTCATGTGGCAGCCTTTTCATTATTTAGCCTGGCATACCTTAAGGCGCGCTGGCACGCCAGGGTGCGAGCACCGTTTTAGGGGCGAGCCTCCGCCATTTTGAGGCAGTTGAACGAGTGTCCCGCTTTTCGAGCGTGCTTTTATGCTCTTGGCTTTGCCGCTTTTCTTTTTTGTTTTTTGGTTTTTTTTTTCGTTTTTTTTCGTGCTTCATTAATATTTAATTAAAAAATCAATAGTTGACATGTAAGTCAGCGACGTTTCGTGGCTGCTTTTGTTGTTGCTTATTTTGTTTGTTTCTTTTTCTGCTTCTTCTTCATGCTCTTCTTCTTGCTCTCTTGTACACTTTTCAAATACCTTTCGGTCTTAACTTATGCATATGCATTGCGCATATCTTATTACAACAGATTTTCTTTCTGGGCGCCACCTACGTGACGTTCTACTTTCAAATCCCCGGAACATGACACTTTTTTTGCACATCGCAAAAGAGAAAATTGAAAAAAGGCAAAGAGTAATGTGCTGCATATTTAACTGGAGCGTCGCAAGAAGTCGCAAAACAACCTTTTAAAGTAAAAACGTGGAAAGCGACTGGCACTCAATTGAGAATATCTTTTCATTATCCATGCTTATCATTAAAAAAAACGTATTAATTATGTAATAATTTAACTTATAATTACAAAAAAAAACATAGATATTACACAGATCTGTCGACTTATCCGATTTTGTCAGGTTACATTATAGCTGAATTTTATAAATACGTCTTTTGACTGTATAACATACACTTTTAATTTAAATTCAACATTTTCTAAAAATAATATCGCTGTTTTTAATTAAACTATAATACATATATTTATCCCAAAATTTTTTAAATTATGATTTAGATACAGTTTCTAATCTATGAAACCGTTTATTGAGATTTCTTTCATAAATATTTAGCACTAAAATTTAAAACAAAACACTTCATGTATCTTCTGAACAAAATTGTATAAATTGTAAACTGGTTGTATTAGAATTTTTGTCGCATTTTTTCTCTAAGTGCACGTTTTTGAGCTGTTGTCCAAGTTGAGTACGGCAGTCATTCTTGGTAAAGACAGCTGTGGTCCAACCTGGCACGTGTAGCTGCAGTAAATTTCGTTATTATTATAAGCAGACTCTCATATACAAACACACACAACTACGCACACACGCACACACACACACTCCACAGTACTCGTAACTCAGAGTTCGACTGGCTTAAATAGCCAACGGCCCTTGTGCAGGTAATTGAGCTTTAACATGCTAAAAGCTTATTAATACATGTAAAAGGGCATTACATATACATATATATATATATAGTATATATAATATGTGTGTGTTTGTTTGAACTTTGTGAAGCTTTGTTTTGTTTGGCTTGCGTCTATTTTTGTTCAATGCTGTCGTTTGTCTTCTGCCTAGTTAAGTTTATTTATGTGACAAAATTATCCCACTAGACGCAGGCTGACGGCCTAAATCCCCTTGATAATGGTTCTGGCCTGGGCATGTTGAAATAGTTGTGTAATCATATTTATTTTAAAGCTTTTGAATAGTTTTTCTTGGAATGTGATATGCTCTTTTATATAATTATTTTCCTTTGTCCTATCTTTCCTTATTGGGAAAACAGAAATATTAAATTGGAATTTATGCTTTTAATTTTTATTATTTTGAAAATTCTTTTTTGCCTAATGATTCTTGAATAAAATGTAAAACTTGATGCTGGAATTTTTATGCCTTGTGCGTAGCTCAACAATTTCGTTTATGGCTTTTGGCAATCTCTTAGATCTTTAAGATTTATTGACATCAAGCGGATATGAGCTCACACACACATACAAAAAAAAAAAACATGTACACAAACTTGCCTACACGTATTTGGTGTGTGCGTGTGTGTGTGGTGGGGTTGGGAGGGTGCGCTACCTTTTTTTACGCGCAATTAACCCAGTTACAAGTTCGACATGCCGCAACGCAAACTCAGCGATACACACTCACACACACATACATACACATCCTGCATTTATCATAATTACTTCCCAGAATATTTGTGCACAGACCTCCCAAAATAATGCTGAAAATGTTGATGACAGCTTGAGGCACAACTCTGCCCCCCACTCACGTGTATTCAGACAGACCCCTGGAAAAGGCAATAATTTTATTTTATAAAAAAAAAAAAAAAATACGGAAAAAGGGGAAAAGCCCGCTGACTGCTTAATGTTTTAATATGCCTTCAGCAACTATTAAGAGGACTGCGCATTAAGTGCCAAGCACATATAAAGCATCAATTATTTATAAGTAAAAGCGCAGCCCACTTACGCGTAAAGTATTTTATAGCATACTTTTGAGGGACACAAAGGCGACAAGGCAAAAAGGCAGCAACAATTTACAAAAACAAAAAAAAAAACAGACAAATAAAACCAACAACAACTGAAGAGTAAAAATGCAAACAACAACTAAGAGAATTGCAGTTTGCAGCGATAAGGCGCAGAATAAATAAAACAATGACAGATAAAACGAGCCAACAACAATCATGACGAGAAACAAATGCAAATGCCAAGTCAAAACCAAAAAGAATTATAAAAAAAAAACAGTTCTGTTGAGGCTGCCGCTGTTTGAATACCCTTGCAGACATATAGCAAATGTGCGATATATTTTAGATTTTGCCTTGAAAAGCTCTATCAGTCAGTGAATGTCCAAATTCGTTACTTAGTTTGAGATATATTGAGAAACCAAAGATTTGTTTGATTGATTTCGATATCAAATTTAAAAAATACTCTATCAGCTGTTATTGCAGGTCAAGATATTATCTTTGTCGGGATTTTTGTTTGAATTATAAATCAGAATACCAGCTGTTGCTAATGTCACAACCTTTTGTAAGGGTATAAAAATAACTGAAGTTCATTTACATATAAGTATGTAAGTTTATGCACAAATACATTTACAAATATGCAAATACACACATCTATGTATGTGTGCAGAACAGTTACTTTTCAAATCAAACAAAACCAGGCGGCCATTGACAATGACAACAACAAAACGGCCATAAAAAAAATCCATGCACAGTGGAGCTAAAATTTGTGGCCGGACTTAACGATTGCTACTCAAAATAATCGACTTGCTGAAAATTCGCTTATCGTTGTTGGCGCATCACTAATTTGAAGGGCTGTGTGTGTTTGTGATTGGCATAATAATTTATCGATTAGCAATTGATTAGCGACGCATTAATTGAAATCGTTGACTTCTTCTTTTTTGTTACACTGTGCGAACGCCGCCTGGCACAAGCCAGAGTAACAAATTCCAAAAATGTCACATTGCGCACATGAAAAATGTCCTTGGGACAGCGCCAAGCGGCAGGCGATGCCAGCCAGCACTGGCGATGGCATGTGTGTGTGTGTAAGTGTGTGTGTGTGTGTGTGTGTATTGTTGTTGGCTTGCGCAAAGCAAGGTCATGAGTAAATACGCTGGAGCATGCTGTTTATTCTACAACAAAGCCCGAGCACAATAAAAAAAAAATCCACACACTTACAATTTATTTATTGTCAAATATACAAATGAGCTTACATGTGTATACATATGTACATATAAGAAAACTAGTAGGTTGATGCTTCTTATTGATACAAATGCACGTATGTATATGTATTTATGAAATATGCAAGCACACTAACACATGCATATGTGTGTATGTGAACATATGGAGTGTTGGCTTGCCAATTTGCTGTGGAGAGACATGCAAATTTGTATCCGTAAATCATCCGTAAAGGACATTATTGGCTGCTTGTTAGAGCTAAGCACTATTGTTGTCCAATATGTGTTAGCCTTCAGGAAAACCAAATCTCTTTGAAAAGCCATACAAATCAGATAAAGACGGATTAATGTTATAGCAGGGCAATTAAAAGCTGCTTGTGGTGTTTTCAAAAAATGGTCATAAAATATTTATTCATTTAAAAAGTTGTATGTAGTTGCAAATAAATTAGTACAGCCGATAATACTTTTAGGTATATTAAATTTCATTTATTCAAATTTATAGTTTTCGTCGCATTTATTAAATTTTGCATATTTTGCTACTTGGTTTAATCGGTAGATTATTTTGTTTGTCCTAAAAAAATAATGTTTTTTGATAGTTCTTCATACTTACTTAAATTACAGTCGCATTTCTCAATCCATTTTCAAACGGTTTTAAATTTTCTGAATTATTTTTAAAAATAGTTTTTCTTGACATTTTGTGTACTTAAGAAAATATATATTGTGTGTTTTTAAAGCACGTAAAATGTATATATATTTTTATAATTTATGGGCGTGCAATATAGTTAAAAACGCTTTCAGTTAAAATTGAAATTCGAGCTCGGATCCTAATTGCAAATTTTTATTTCTATAACAAATGTACTATATTTAGTAATGAGGTAAATTCCAAATGTTTTATTTTAGTTTAGCTGCATTTCAAATTACCTAAAAATATTTGTCAGTAGTCATTTAATTTAAACACGAAATATTCTGAATGTGATTTATGGTCTCTCATTAAGTCCACTTATGTTCAGGTTGTGTGGGGTTGTTCATGTTCCACAGCACATATACCTCCATTTTTGATATGTATTTATTGCTTAATGAGGTCGTCGCATTCCCAGCGTTAATAATTGCTCTTGCCCATCGGATAATGTTTCGAACAATACCATTCTTGGCAGCTGTATTGTCCGGCTGAGCAAAAGTGCCAAAGTGAACAACGAACAAATTTTCGTCTATGAATTAATGAGCGCTGCTTTCCGTTGTTTTCATAGTCCCGTTCATATGTAAATGTTAATGTGTGAGTGGAAAACAGAGCCGGGGAGGGGAACTTGAGTTGTTTGGCCCAAAGTTAGCATATGCACATGAATAATGTAGAACGGAGTGTGAGGTTCTCCTATTGATTTCGAAACAAAAATCGCACACGCGGCGCCAGCCAAACAAAGGATAGCAGCCAACAAATGGGCCATAGTTTTGCATGTGTGTGTGTGTGTGCGTTCGTGTGTGTGTGTGTGTGTGTGTGAACATATGACTCTAGAGATTAAGCCATTGTTCGTAATGGGAACCGCAGCGAGCGGCGGATTAACAACTGCGTTTGCAATGAGCGAATGAAGGGGGGCATGGGACGTGGGACAGACTATTTTCACTTGTTGTGGCCAACAACTAATACTGTGCTATTCTCTTTCTCTTTATCTCGGTCCAGCACCAGCCCCGACAGTGTAATGCGCCTTGGGGGTAGTGGTATACCATACGACGGTGACCCCCTGACAATGAGCGCAGCTGGCAATGACTATGCCGAATTATGCGATCTTGGACCATCACGTTGGAGTTCACGCGCCTATGGTTACCATGCAACACAAGCGGCAGCGAATGCTGGCGGGATTGGCATCGGAGGCGCCACTCAATCATCGTCGAGCGTGCCGACGGGCGGTTCGGCCCGGTTCAGCGCAGCAGCGCCAAACAGTTATGAGGCCGAGGACATTGGCCTGGCATTTGGCATGATCAGTCCGCCACCGGGCAGCGGACACGGCCACGGACAGGGACAGGGACAGGGACACGGTCATTACGGCGTCAGCGCCGGCGGCATTGGCTCCCGTGTCGGCAACAGCACCAGTTCGCTACGTGCCAGCGGCGGCGGCGGCGGAGGCGGTCGTTCCGGCCTCTACTATTCGCCGCCGGGCACATCGTACACAATCGTTGAGCGTCCGCACTCGCCGCATTACTATTACAATTCGGCGGGTGTGCCGACCAAGGGTGGATCGCTGCCGGGTCGCGGCTCGGCGTATCTCAGCTCCTCGCCATCCAGCCACATGGCCGCCGGTACGGCGGGCACGCTGCCCACATCGACGGCGGCGAGCGGTCGCCATGCCGCCTCCTCCATGGGCAATGGCAACAAGAAGCGGGCCATATCGCCGGAGCAGGTGCTGCGCATGTTTGGCGCCACACAGTCGTCTTCAGTTCCTACGAGTAGCTATCACTACAGCAACGGCGGCACCCGCGACCGGGATCGCACAGGCCGACGCAGTCCGGCCAGCAGTCCGCCCTCGACAACGCATCAGGTAAGCCTCCAAAATGCCAATTTGCACAACAGCTTTGTGATCTTTGGTATGCTCCTGCAGATCTATCGGGATCGGGAGCGAGATCGAGATCGGAGTGTGCCCAATATACATGAACTTACGACGCGCACTGTTTCAATGTCGCGTGATCAGCAAATCGATCACGGATTCGGCATATGCGTCAAAGGAGGCAAAGACTCAGGTGAGTGCTAAGAGGCAATATTTAATGGTAACTAGGAAGATATGCACTTAAAAGAAAATCATTGAAATGCTAAAGATAAAGAAATTAGCTAAGAGTTCAGAAAAGAAACGTTTTTTGATCAAGTAATAATTTTTTTAGAAAGCATTTCTTTTTTAAGATTTTCATTAAAATTAAACTTGTAGTAAATTCTCTTAAGATTATTATTATAGGATAGTATAGTCTATATCCTATAAATAGGACATATGTGTAGGATATCAAACAAAAATACCTCCAAACGAGGATCAAGCCTTTTGGAGAAAGCACATTCAGCCTCCAAAATTTCTGATATTACATTTTGTGACGAAGGATATCCAATTCAATGTATGAACAATTCAAAGTTGTCAAAAATAAATGGTGGTAATTTTTTACGCTTAGCCCAATTTTATTTCGACCCCTATACCATATATCCGACATAGAAATTTGGGTTAAATTTTCTTTTATTTTAAAACTTAGACTTGTTTTCGTATAAGGGCATTACCGAACAATTAGTAAAATTCTCTAAGATGTTGACTTTTTCAATTTGTAAACTAGGACATTTTGAAAAACCTTCATTTTAGAGTTTCTACTCTGAATTTCATTGAATATTATTGTGTGTATGTTTAGGGACGGTCAGACAGATAGAAGAATATTGGCTAAAAACCAATCAACTTTCTTATGCTTTGGTCTGTAAGAGGAGTTCTCGCAGTATCCTTGTCAAGAGCTCAAGAGTGCGAAACTTTGCAATTTTCATAGCTGTTTGTCATTGGCATACACTCGACTCAAATACAATATATGTATGTGTATACTATATTGAGTTTGCAAGGATGTTTGTCGGGGCACGGAACTCCTTGGCGTTTCTGGTTGATGCGATGTTACACGCCCAGTCGGTTCGGAGCTCAGTTGATGGGTCTCTCACGTGTTTGACGATGTGTGGAACCCCAATTGGGCCGGCATTTAGACCGTTTCATGCAATTTAATTTTCAATTCGATTCCATTGTCTGTCGCTTTTTACGTACATTCGCTTAAGTGTTGGTAAACGACAGCAGCTTTGACATTTCCAAGCGCATTTTGCACCTGGCTACCCTTGCTATGCCCATGACTCCGGCTTCTACCCAACCCCCCAACCCCCAACCCCCTCCCTCCCGTCCATTCACTGTCGGGCCATTTTATTTTTAGCCTACAACGTGCGATGGTCTTAAAATCGATAAAAAGAAATCTATTTAAGTTGCCCAGCCCCGTATGCGAACTCTTTCCATATATCAATTTATCGTATCCGTGAACTCGCACAATGTGCGCGGCTTCTGACTGCTTTTCGGCACACGTGCTTTATAAATTAAACATAAAATGGCCGCCACGCACACACACACACACATGTTCAATAAAATAGGCTTACAGGGTGTAACCGACAGTGCAATCCTCGTTCACAGTTTAATAACACACAATACATTATTTGTAAGAATATAAAACTCGTATTTTTAAACAATTCATATATTTTTAATGTAGAATCAATGTATATGAAAAATTATGAATAGAATGCCATAAAACATAAAAATGTGTTCAGCTTTAACAAATGTATGCTAGTTTGAATTATGAAACCTATGATCAATCAATGTCAATTTTGACATAAGTTTTGATTAAAAAATGTATTCCCTCAAAATCGATTTTAATGTTGTTTTTTATACTATTTGTGACCACCACAATCGATCAAAAATGCAAAATTGCAATTTTAAATTAACTAAATTTGTTTGCACAAAAAATTAAAAAAACTTTTTTTCAAAAACTTTTTTTTTAAATGTAAAATCGATTTAAATGAAAAATCATTAAATGAATGCCATAAAACATGAAAATCGTTTCAGTTTTAACAACTGTATGCGAGTTTGAAATATGAGATCTTTGGATCCGAGAGGTTCACATGTGAAATATTTTTGTCAACTTTGACATGAGTTTTGACCAAAACATATACCCAAATTATCTTTGTCTATGGCTTGCAAGGCCGCTCAGGTGGTTCTATTATAAAACTTTGATCGCGGTACGGTGGATTTCGTTCTGCGCAACCTGCGCAAACGGCCAGATACGGGTGAATTCTTCTTGGCCGGCTTTTATAGTTACTACGAAGAGATTTCCTATCTGGCACCGTTTTCGGGACCCACGAAATAAAATTTATTTATCGATTTTATAAATTTGCAAAAAATAAAATGCAAAAAATAAATAAATAAAATTTATTTATCGATTTTATAAATTTGCAAAAAATGTGGCTCTTATCGAATTATTAAATTTTATTTATTTATTTATCGATTTTGAAATAAGGGTGGAAATATTAAAAATATATAAATAAAACATGATTTTGGTATGGTAGATGCGAGTCATAAAGGTACAAACATTCAAATAGATATGAAATCGATTATTGATGCTGATCTGGGATATATTAACTTTGAATCGTTAAAGACGCCTCCTTTTGCACAGCTCTAATATACCCTTAAGTTTAAGCAATTTTTATTGCGTACAGAGTATTAAAACGGTGTGACTTTTTAATGAAACTTTAATGCGTACGACTTGTTAATTGATTTTCTTATTGTTTTGTCTTTTCTTTTGGGTTCTATCGACAGGCTTAGGTGTTTACATCTCACGCATCGAGGAGAATTCGGTGGCGGAACGCGCCGGCCTGCGACCCGGTGATACAATCCTAGAGGTGAACGGTACGCCATTCACCTCAATCAATCACGAGGAGGCGCTTAAGGTGAGAAAACTGCAATTATTATGATATTTTGTAATATATTTAAATTTTAGTAGCTAATGTTGTTCTATAAAAGGAAGCCGATTAGAGCATATTATGAGACAGCTAGGGAACTAGGAGGTGAATTTAATTTGCTAGTTATTTAAATAATTGAAAGCATATTGAGATAACAAATTATTTAAATATTCAGCGAGCATAAGAATGCGCCAAGAAATGATGTACAACGACAAGGCAAACAATTTAAGCGCGTCCTTCGGCCTTGTGCTCACATCAGGACAAAATCATCCTTTCAGAGAGATCATTTAATTGCACACTTTATTGATTTTTAATGTGATTGTGCTTGATACGCTGCTTGTTTGCCTGTTAATAGTTGCGATAAGGGGCGCTGCATTTGAGCGGCAATAGGCCGTCGTCTTTTATGTGCGCCACTTGTACCAAAGTACCTAAATCCCCCCTTCTAGTCCTCTGGTTGTCGTAGTACTTGTAACCCGAACAATATCCATGTTAGACAGCAGTTGGCTGACAACGAAAGTCAATTTATTGTGGAATATTTTATGTGACACGTTATGATAGTCAATATAATTCTTCATATTCCAGTAGCGCACTAAAAGTGGCTGGTGTCTGTGTGCGTGATTCTATCAAAGGACATTAGACTGACGTGACTGACTAGCGACTAGGATATTGTGGAACGGGGGGGTGGGGCTATGAACACTGGTATACATTGTTCCATTTCTCACGATGCCTTCCCATTTAAACTTTCCCTTTGCGACAAATTTGTTTGGCAACTGGAAGTAGGTCTATTGTGTCTCTCTCTCTCTCTCTCTCTCTCTCTCTCTCTCTCTCTCTCTCACACTCGTAATATGCTCTGAACGGTTTTTAGTAGTTTTTTCTTCGATATTGTGCACTTTACATATAATGAAACTTGAAACATTTTGTATAAATATTACTAAACGCAAAAAACATGCATTAAAAAAATGTAAAAAAGAAAACTTAAAAACACTAATACAAATATACACTGAGAAAAAATTGGCAATAGATTAGTCGCATTGAATTCACTTATTTGTAACATAATTTTGTTAAATAGAAGTTTTTTTCTTTTTTTCATAATCTATGCTTTGAATTATTTATTTTATATATTTGTCTTTTTGTTTGTATTATATTTGTTTTTAAATTATTTAATATACCGCTCTTTCATGACAAGCGCAATATTTTTGTAGACTTCTGCAGTAGATAGTATTCTGTATTGGCATTTTGCCAATATTCGGTAAATGCAGTTGAAATTTGAATACAATTTCTAAATTATATAAACTTACTAAATGTGCCCAAAAAATCGTTTAACAAGTCCAAGCGTTTAAAACATTTAGTCAAAAAGGGTCTTAATTAAAGAATAAAATTCTATTGCAAAAACTGAGTCAAAAAGATTCTTAATTAAAGAATAAAATTCTTATTTCAAAAACTTTTTTAAGTCCCAAATTTCGTAAATATACTACTCAAATAAAAATCACTATCTACGCTTATTTTAAGCACAAGATTTGTTTTCAATTTTAGTTAAAATCTTAAGCGGACTTTCGAAACAATTAAATAGAAAAACGATTAAAATGCTATAATTTATACAGAATAGGTCGCTTTCTTCTCTCACCATTAAATCCAAATGCAAACCGAACTATAAAGTTGACAAATAGTTAACACAGCATCAAAGGCTAAACAAAAGTTACCAAAGAGCTTTTGACAGCTTCACATGAAACCCCACAATTCTGTGAATTGAAAGCAAGCAATGGGTACAAATGTCGAACCGCAATGCCAACCAAACGGAATGTGGTAAATGTTGGGATTATTTTCGAATACAAATGACACTGGGCAATTAGACTCATATGAGTTTCTGGTCAAAACAATTAAAATAATGACAACTTTAATAATGAAATCGTGTATAGAAAAACCGCAAGAAGTACAAAAGTGGAGACACCCACAACAAAAATGTTTTTGGATTTATTTTGATATACATATCTATTTTATATTTGATATTTATTCGTATAATTTTGTTTATATATTTTTGTTTTTCAAGTTTTTGCCACACGCTTTGGTTTTGGTTAGACGTTTTTGCTCTCCTCCTCTTTGCTCCTTTCTATCGTTCGTTCGTTTTGCTTGCATCTTCCGTCTCTCTTTTGTGTCTCTTCTATTGCCACATTTTTTCTTAACGCAGAGATGTGTGCAGATATTGAAATCGTCACGTCAAATCAGTATGACGGTGCGAGCGCCGCCCACGCTGAACTCGACGGCACCGCTGCACGGTTTTGGTCCACCCTCGCGGGATCCCATGTACGCGTCGATGGCCCCCCTCCTACCACAGACTGCAGCGGCGCAGGCGGCAGCCGGCGTCGGCGGCGGCGGCGGATCGGGTCTGCCCTTTCGGCAGACCTGCTCCTGGATGGATCGACACGGTCGTCCGGCCTCACCGCCCATGGAGTATGGCGGCAGGCGGAACGAGCGCAGGGATCGGTGAGTAAATCACAAATGGAGTGAGGCTCAAATATGCACTCATTCACATTCACTTACTTATTTCACTTGTAGGGTACGCCGTGTGGAGCTGCTCATCGAGCCCGGGCAATCGCTGGGGCTGATGATACGCGGCGGCGTTGAATACGGCCTGGGCATCTTTGTCACGGGCGTCGATAAGGATAGCGTCGCAGATCGTTCCGGTCTCATGATTGGTGACGAAATACTGGAGGTCAATGGCCAGTCGTTTCTCGACGTGACCCACGACGAGGCCGTTGGTCAGCTGAAGTATCACAAGCGCATGTCCTTGGTGATACGTGACGTGGGCAAGGTGCCGCATTCCTGCACATCCATCGAAATGGAGCCCTGGGATGCGTACAGTCCAACGGGCACGAGGTAAGCGCTAATACTTTCAATTAAATAGGATAAGCAAAACCATACAAATAAATAGGTTTAAGTCTTATTTATTGGTCTAAACTAAAATTTTAACTCAAAGCAAGTACAAAAGTTTTCATAATATAGTTAAGGGTGTAATTTCTTAGCTAGAAAACAAAATTTTTAAATTCCGAAATACCTTAAAAACCAAAAGTACTTGAAAACAATATTTTTTTACTCTTTAGAAATTATTATTATTATTTGGTTTTATTTTTAAACCAGAATTGTAACTCAAATCAAGTTGGTCTTATTTTTAAACCAGAATTGTAACCTCAAATCAAGTACAGTACAAAATATGTCAGAATCTAAATAATGTCGTATTTGCTTAGCTCAAGAACGAAAATTTTTAAATTCGGAAATATTAAAAAAAAACAAGTAAGAACGTTGCAGTCGGGCGTTACCGACTGTGTTATACTCGTTCACATTCTTAATTATTATTATTATTTTTAAAAATTTCGATATTTGAGAATGGGGGTGGAGGTGGGGGTGTGAGTGTTGGTGGAGGTGG